>ML777256.1:370309-408319 GCA_009831015.1 Picea engelmannii
TCAAAGTCAAATTCGCTAAGGAGGGCCATCCATCTAGCTTGTCTAGCATTGAGCTTGGGTTGATCAAACAAATACCGTAGTCCACAGTGATCTGTCATAAGCACAAATTTCCTTCCCAGGAGGTAATGCCTCCACATTTTTAATGCATGCACTATGGAAGCCAATTCTAGATCATGAGTCACATAGTTGACCTCATGTTCATTCAATTTTCGGGATTCATAGCAGATCACCTTTCCTTCCTGCATAAGGACTCCTCCGAGCCCTTCTTTACAGGAATCTATGCACACAAGGAAGTCATCTTCTGGGTCAGCAATTTTCAATACAGGTGCATGGGTTAGTAGATGTTTCAAGGTTTGAAATCTTTCTTCGCATTGCTGTGTCCACATAAAATTTGTTCCCTTCTTCTGGAGGGCAGTGATTGGACAACCAATCTTGGAGAAATCTTTTATAAATMTTCTATAATATCCCACCAATCCCATAAAGGATCTTATGTCTGAGACATCCTTTGGGGTAGGCCATTCCATGATAGACCTGATTTTGTCAGGGTCTACTGCTACCCCTTCCTTGGAAAAAACATGTCCCAAGTAGTGTATTTGCTTCTGAAAGAAGTCACACTTGCTGAATTTAGCATAGAGTTGATGCTCTCTTAGCACTTGCAGCACAAGTCTAAGATGTTCTTCATGTTCTTCTTTATTCTTAGAGTAGATTAATATGTCATCAATGAAAACTAGTACAAATTTATCTAAAAATTTATTGAGTACATTGTTCATTAAGCACATGAAAGTGGCAGGGGCATTGGTTAACCCAAATGACACTACCACAAACTCATAGTGACCATACCGTGTCCGAAAAGAGGTTTTATGGATGTCTTCACCCTTAATTTGGACTTGATGGTATCCCGACCTCAAGTCAATCTTTGAGAAAACCGACGCACCTCCCAACTGATAGAATAGATCATCGATCCTGAGCAAGGGGTATTTTTTCTTTATAGTTACTTTATTAAGTTGTCGGTAATCTATACACAGTCTAAGGGTGCCATCCTTCTTTTTCACAAACAGGACTGGTGCTCCCCACGGGGACACGCTGGGTCGAATGTAGCCCTTATCCATCATTTCTTTCAATTGTAACTTGAGTTCTACTAACTCAGGTGTGCTCATTCGGTAAGGTGTCCTAGACACCGACACTGCTCCTGGTGCAAGTTCTATTGAGAAGTCAATGTTTCTTCTCGGAGGTAGACCCAACATTTCCTCTGGAAACACATCTTGGTATTCTTCTTAGGATAGGGTGATCTTCAGGGCTTGGATCTGCACCTTCGGTTGTTTTCAACACCTGTACTGCTGATATTTGTCTCACCGAGACCGATTTTTGGATCCCTTGAAGGGTTATCCTTTTTCCTTCTTCGCTCACACATTCTAAGTTTTTATAGTAACAATCCAGTTTGGCTTTATGGGCGGACAACCAGTCCATACCAATCAACAGATCGTATGATCCCAGGGGTAATACATTAAGGGTTGCTTGGGTGGGGAACCCACCCAACACTAATTGGCAGGTTGGTATGGCCTCTACCACCTTTCTTTTGGTGCCAGTGGCTAACTGTACTAACCATGGCTTATTTCGTTTTCGTGGCTGTAGCTTACACTTATCAACAACTTTAGGGGATATATAACTCAAATTTGAACCAGGGTCAATCAAAATAGATACCAGATGGTTGAAGATCATACCTTCTATTTCCACCACTGAAGCTTGGTGGTCAGCTTGGTTATTATCCAAGGCTGCATAGATCTGCGGTACACTCCTTGCCACATCATTGACCGTGGTAGCTTCCTGCACGTTATAAATTTTCCGACTGTTCTGTTGTCGGAGTGGAAAGTCTCTCCGGAGATGCTCTCCTCCGCAGTCCCATCATTCCAAAGGTTTTCTCTTTGGATTATCAGTCCTTATTGGTATAGGTCCAGAAGTTTTATTTCCGTCCACCGGGGGAAAGTTCTGCTGGAGCACACTCCGGGTTGGAAAGTTCATTCTATGGTTCTTCTTGTGGTTTTTAAATCCCGAGGATTTGTTCCCTTTCTTCTGAAATTTTGAACCATTCTTTGGTTTCCAGTCTCCACGGGACTCTGTCCGATGTCCATATTTCTCATGACAATATGTTTCCTTTCGTATAGTATCTTCTAAGGTCTTTGGCTCATCAAACTCAATTTGGTTCTGGTATTCTTTGGGAAGCCCGCTGATGAAGCGTTGTGCCTTCGCCTTCTCTGCTTTGATGTAGGGTACGTACCTCAGTAAGTCAAGGAATTTGTTGACATATTACTCCATGGTAAGTTGGCCCAGTTTGAGTTCATAAAACTCTTTAGCCTTCTCGTCAAAATACCTTTTCAACAAATACTTCTTCCGGAAGTACTTCTCAAACTGTTTCCAAGACAGGTCCTCCTCATGAACCCCTTTTATATTCTTATGGTCTTCCCACCAGATGGAAGCCTTTCCGTTCAGATTGAAAGTAGCCACTCGGGCCTTCAAGTTCTCTGAGAAGTCATGGACTCTGAAATATTTCTTCAGTCCAAGTAGCCAAGGCTCAACTTCCTCTCCCTTCTTTATCTCGCCATCGAAGGAGGGAGGTTTGGCCTTTTTGAATTCCTAAAATTTATGACTCTTAGAAGTCTTTTGCTTGTTCTGTTTCTTTTGAGAATAGGAACTGGTCCTGCTGCTGGAAGAGCCTTCTGAATCGCCAACTTCCTTCTCATTGGAATCGTCTGGCACTGGTCCTTTACCTCTGGGGTGGACCTTTCTGGATGTGCTTCTCTCAGTGTGACCACTGACACGACCACGATTCTGCATCTCAGGTTCATGCTGCATTTGTCGCTGTGGTCGGATAGGCTCTATAGTAGAACTGCATTAATTTCGGTTTGCTTTTCTTGTTCTTTCATCATCCTTTCATTATCGGCCTTGCAGCTTTGCAATTCAACCATGAGACTCCTCACAGTCTCTGCTAGGTCTGGAGGGGTTCCTATTGCTCTTCTCTCATCAGACTCTTCGTCTCTGTTGTGGGAGCCTTCTCCCACCTCTTGGTGAGTCACCATACTCTACGTTTGTAAATTCCCGCGGTTGATCGTCCACTTGAGTGAAAAGACAAACGCTGGATGTTAGTCAAGAGTTTAAATTCATTTCTTATAAATTGCACATAATTTCATAACTCCTTTCATTTGCATACACAGTCGGGTTCTCATTTTCCAAGTTTTTAATCCCGGACAAGAGAGTTAAATCAAGGGATTACTCCTCGTAGGAGTGTTTCAAACAAGGTTTATGCGCGACTCGTGCATGAGCCCAATCAGGCCGAGTTTTGTAACCATGCTCTAATACCACTTTGTAACACACCCACTATCATTAGTTAAAAATTTTGGGTTAATCTCCCACAAATGAGAAATCTCCAGAAAGGTACATTAGCGAAATACCAATCCCTGGTTCAATATCAGGATTCGGGGTTTCAGAGTTTGCGGTGCCGAGGTGCACATGTACCCGAAACTCTCGATCCTCCTATCCCCGATGTGCTCTTAGCGTATTGGCTCTCTAGGCTAAGTCCTGGTCAATATGACCACAAACTTCACTAGACCGTAGCCTTAAATCCTATCGAGGTTTGGTGCCTTTCAATGTCATGATGCACAAGTCCCCTGGACTCTCGATGCACCTTTACACTGACTAGCCCCCCTTTGGCTATACAATGGTCCATGTGACCACTTACCATATGACCGCAATCGTATAACCTTCCATCGGGGTTTCGGCATTTGCGATGACAGAAAACACATATCCCCGGGACTCGCGACTTCCCGATTCGCGACGCACCTTTTTGATCACGCTAGCCCCACTGGCTTAGCCCCTGGTCCACATGACCAACTTCGTGACCACTAACTTATCTCCATCGGGGTTACGATGTTTCTAATGTCACAAGACACAAGTCCACGGGACCTGCAATATCCCGATTTCTGATTCTCTCCGGATGCTTGATACGCGTCTTCCTTACAACTTCGTCCTCCTCTGCTACTATGCTGACACCTGGCTCCCACTACGGCTCTTCCCTTAGCTTCCACTATTCAGACAGTTGTTCCCCACTGATCGGGTTTTCGCAGATCGCGATTTCAAAGTGCATAATTCACTTGTCACCGGGATCCCCGATATCCCGATGAACTCTAAACGCCGATAAATTGACTCCTTGTCGGGATTTCCTCCGATGGCGCGGGTCTCTACCACGTGTCCTCTAAAAATTAACGGTCCCGATTTCCTCCAGGGCTCGAGACTTGAAAGGTATCGAGTTCCTTGTCCTCAGGAACTCCGATATGCTGATTCCCAACTCTTCCCGGAGGTTTGACACCTATCCACCACTGTGACCCTATTGAAGTGGGGCCGTCGCGCTTCGGAGTCTCGCGACTTCTTTGGCGCTAATTCTCTCGTCACCGAGAGCCCTGATATACCGATTCCCGATGCACGTGAGAACTTATTCCTCCACGTCACCACTTTCCCATCGCTATATCGGATATCGCGAAATCGCGATTTCTGATGCAACAATTCCTTTGTCTTTGGATACCCCAAAATGCTGAACCCCGACTCCTAGGGATCCTCTGACACGTGTCCCTACAGATGGATGGTTTAAAACTCCCATTAGGATATCGCAGATCGTGATTCCAACATGCGAGAGTTCTATGTCTTAGAAAACCCTGATTCCCCGATTCACGACTCCCTTGGATCTTTCGACACGTGTCCCTACCGAGATCAATGACCAGGATCCCTTCTCAAGATTTCGTGACCTACAAGGTCTCAGTTCTCTTGACCTTCAAACCCTGATGACTCTGATATCCCGATGACTCTTCCAGGACTCCTCGTCTGCATACTAGGGCTTAAACCCTGCGCAACTTTCTCGAGATCTAATGACTGACGGGATCTCTGCTCAGATTTAACGGTCCAGGTCTATCTTCTTCTGTGCACACTCTGGAGGCTAGACTCCGAGTATCTTAACTTGATCCAATGGCTCGGATTGTCCCATCGTATGCACCTTCCACCACTTCGTGGATGTGGGAAGGTCATTGGATCAAATGTTCTTTTAGGTCTTGGGATCTACGATCCCGATTTCTCGTTGCTCACGATGATCTAATGGTCGTAAATGGCTATGGGTCCTCCGACGAGATCTCATCTGTCGACTCATTACATCTCACAATACTACTATCTCAGAACCTTAAGAGGGTCGTTCCTCCTCGTACAGGGTTTAATAAGACCTGCGCGATCAAGTCCCTGTTCTGGGTTCTTGGTGAACTTTTCTAAGGTGGGAGTCTCTGTGAAGGGGGGTCCCTACCAGGGCATTTCTGAAAGAAAATAAGGGGAAAACAACTTCCCGAGAATGACTGGGCATGATTAGAATCTGTTTATCAACATAAGTCATGCATGGCTTCCTCTAATACAAACATATGCCCATTAGCCATTAATAAAACACCCCATAGACATTCTTACACTAAAAATCGTTCACAATTTCATAGTGCTGTGAGTATATGTATATCAGTATATGAAATTTCAATATGTAATACATAAAATACTTATCAGAAATAACACCAGAATTGGGTGCACTACTGAGAGGAGTGCTCGTTTCCACCCAACCGTAGGCTCAGCGACTCCCAAAGGATTTACCACTAGCCACCCCCGATCTGAGACCATGATGCTCTGAGACTGTGTCTCTCTGTCTGCCAGTGAACAAGAGTGAAGGTTGCAATCCTTCCTCTCTGCTATCACTCACTCTGCGTAAAATATTTCCAGAGTTCCCCTCGCATCCGCCCCCCTTCAATCGTCTCTGCCATACGCCTTATCCTCTCGTGAGGTTGCGTGTGGCACGATTACCCTTGTGCCGATCAGGCCTGATGACTCTATGGATGGGTGGTTCACCATCCCATCCCTCATCAAGCCATCCGCCTACCAGCCTGCGAGGCATTGGATTTCAGGGCCAGCGAGCCGCTTTTGGTTCTCTGGGCCAGTGGAGTCCAAATACGGTATTAAATTCTTGGTGGAAGTTAACGCCACCCTTTCAGGTGTCCTCCACCGCCATTGTGGTCTGTTTTCTGCACATCCCCTCTCAACAGTCCTGCAATAAATTCAAAGTGTTATTCACATTTATTGACCTCTTCCCGCAGGTCCATTTACATCACATATTCATACTTATGAGTTTGCCATAGTCTTTGGCCAGTCTAGTTATATTTACAATCTGGGGGAAACAGGGTGTTACAAACTCTTCTTCCAAAAAGAAGATTGAAATACTCCCCAGACCCACTCAAAGTAAAACACAACCTGAAAACTCTGATTTGGAAAACTTAACTAAAGTTGTTCAGAAACTGTCTAATCAAGTTATAGACTTAAAAAGGTCAACCGAAGAAGATTCCTCGAGTAAAGGATCCTACAAACCCCCTTTTCGGAAGCCTTTTCCTACCAACCGACCTAACCCAATCACCGAAGGCCTTAATCTAGAAAGTTTGCAATGTGCTCTTCAATCAATTCTAGAAGCCCAAGATAACTTGATGCCCCCTGAGATCCCTTAGGAGGTAGTTGAACAAGAAACAGTTCAAGAAGAAGAGTCTTCTCCAAACGTCTTTGGACACTTCTCGGATAGCATCTTCCAAGCTAACTTCAAGACAGTTCACCCTTATAACACCAGGAGTAAGGCAACAAATAAACCTTCTTCTGAAAATACAACAACCTCACCTCCAAAGAAATCTAAATCAGTTGAGATTAAACAGAGTAATGTGAACCCCAACTTAGATTATGATGTTGTTGAAGATCTTAAAAAGTTAAGGGCTAATATTTCTATTTATGAGTTATTGAAGTTTCCATTTCTGCTTCAAAAAATGTTGCAAAATATTTCAGAGAACGACAAAAATGGTAATTCAAGTGGTGACAAGGTTGTGCAAAGCAAAGTCCCGGAGAAGACTTCCACTAAAAATAATCCTGATCCTCAAGATAAAGGAAGCCTTCCTGTAAGTAATGTAAATAATGTAGATAAAGTAGTTATAGAAACTGCGAGTAAAAAGACACAAGCTACTACTCTTAGTACTCGCAAAAATGTACCTCCTTTCTTGTTAACTTTCGAAATTTTTAACAGAAACGTGCATAATTGTATGGTAGACTGAAGGGCATCATCCAATGTGATGCCTTGGTCTGTCTGCCAAAATATTAACGCTGAAGTGGAACCATCTACTTTAAAAATCATACAACTTGATCAAACCAATGTTAAAGTTATAGGTGAACTAAAAAATGTATTGATTAGATTATCGTCTAACCCTAAGGTTCATCAAGTTATTGATATAATTGTTGTGGATATTTCAGAAGTGTATGGTCTGTTTTTAAGAAGGGACTCGTCAGAGAAGCTACATGGTTACTTCGCAACAGACTGGTCTCACTTATGGCTTCCAGAGAACGGTAGGCCTAACAAGATCATGGTTAATTGTGAGCGCTACCTTAAGTTCACGGTCACAGATCTGAACGATCCCAACAAACCATATACACCTTCTGTTGATTCACCCGAAGTCCAAGGGATGGACACCTTCTTCGGAAATTTCATGGCCGAGGCTTCACCTATCAGCAATCTAGAACAACAGTCTGAGATTGTAGCATATATGCAACCAACAACTTCTATACAATAGTCCCATGTGCCCGATGAAAATCAAATTTTGTCTCTATATTTCGACGGTTCTAAGTCTAAAGAAGGAGCTGGTGTAGGCTGCATCATTATCGATCTGGCAGGTAACAAGACATTAATGGCTTGTAGACTAGAATTTGAATGCACTAATAATACTGTAGAATATGAGGCTTTACTGCAAGGTCTCAGAAAAGCTCTAGATATGAACATTCAAAACCTGGTTGTATTTGGCGACTCTGGAATTGTGGTTAGACAGGTAAGAGACTCTATCCACTGTCTCTCTCTGCATCTCAAGAGCTACCAGTCTGAGGTATGGAGTTTAATGAATAAATTTTATGCTTTCAATATAAATTCCATTCCTAGATTAAATAATGCTGAAGAAGATATATTAGCTAATGTAGCCTCTAAACTTCTTCCTGTAGAAGGCTTGTCGCCAGACGCATTCTCCGTTGAACTGTTGTTTCAACCATCTGTTCCTGACAATATCACAAACTGGAGAGTATTCGACAATGATCAACATATCATTAACTTTCTGCACATGGAAGAAACCTTTCAAGGCGCGGTCATAGATGAACGCACGCACAATGACAATTTGCATGATTTTATGGTAATACCTGATCTGAAATCTCCTAAAGCTCTGTCGGACATGGTAAATTCCATACCCAAATCTGTAATTAGATTAGAGAAGTTTTATGATTTTGAAGATAAATTTGAAAAGGCAGTCAACTGTAAAACTAATATTTCCTCGTTGTCTTATGAAAAAGTGAACTTAGAAACTAGTGAAAATCCTCAGTGCATTAACCTGGGCTTGGGATGTTCTAGACAAGAAAAAGCTACTTTTGTTAAATTATTTAAATAATTTAAGGATGTTTTTGCATGGATGTATGATGATCTTAAAAATTTCGACCCTAATATCATACAGCATGTCATCCCGATGAAGCCCCAAACCTTACCCTTCCAACAGAAACTGAGGAAGATGCACCCTAAACTAGAACCGACCGTTCAAAAAGAATTGAATAAACTCCTAAGTGCTAAAATAATTTTTCTTGTTAGGCACACTCAATGGGTTTCCAACCTTGTCCCAGTTCGGAAGAAAAATGGGGAAATCCGACTCTACGTCGATTTCCGAAACCTCAATAGAGCATCTAACAAAGACAAATATCCTGTTCCACCCATGGAACATATCCTTCAACAGGTATCTGGTTCCGAGAGGCTATCCTTGTTATATGGCTTCTCTGGATACAACCAAGTCCCGATGTCTCCACCAAACCAACTAAAAACTACCTTCCGTACTTCGTGGGGCACTTATGCTTATCGCAAAATGCCCTTTGGATTGATTAATGCTGGTGCCACCTTTCAGAGAGAAATGGAAATTGCTTTATGAGGCTTAATCAATAAATCTGTTGTAGTTTACTTAGATGATGTGACTGTTTATTCTAAAAATAAAGACGATCATCTAGCTCACTTACGAGCCGTTCTGCTACAATGTCGTAAATACGACATCTCCTTGAACCCCAAAAAGTCCATCTTTGCAGTAGAACAGGGTAAACTCCTAGGATTCATAGTGTCTAGCAAAGGAATGATTATTGACCCCGAGAGGACTCAGGCCATTGCTAAACTTCCCCCTCCTACATCCAAAAAATCCATGCAGTCTTTCTTAGGCCAGATTAACTTCGTGAGAAGATTTGTCCCCAGTTTCTCCGAAATGGTTAGGCCTTTACAGAATTTTATCAAGAAAGACATCCAATATCGCTGGGGATCCATAGAAAAATAAGCTTTTAATGCCATAAAGAAGGCCATAATAGACGCTCCATCTCTCATGAGCCCTGACTTCTCTCAAGATTTTACACTCTATACTTTTTCTTTTGACTGTTCCTATGCCACCGTCCTAACTCAAAAGAATGCCGAGAACCACGAAGTACCCATCGCCTTTATGAGCTCTGCTTTCAAAGGTGCTGAAATTAACTATCCAGCAGTGGATCGGCAAGCCTACGCTGTTTTCAAAGAAGTTAAGCACTTTCGGTCCTATCTTTTGAAGTCAAGGACAAAAGTCATTGTCCCCTACCCTGCCGTAAGGAACTTATTAGTACAGAAGGAGTTAGGAGAAAAGAGAGCTAACTGGGTCACCTCCTTGCAGGAGTATGAATTAGAAATCACCCCAGCTCATATTGTGAGAGGCCAAGTATTATGTAAGTTGGTTGTTGATTTGGAAACAGGACAGCAAGAAGATAGTGATACGTCAAACCTAGGACAAAGCGATCAAAGTTTGATCTGTTGCACACAAAACCTCGTTAGTCCCTGGTACGACGATATTAGATTCTGTCTTGAACATGGGTCAGCACCTCGTCACTTAGACCCCCCTAAGAGAAGAGCATTGAGACTAAAGTTTTCCTCCTTTCATCTAGTTAATGGTGTACTGTTTCGTCAGAATTTTGATGGCATACTGATGTGCTATCTTGAGAAGGACGAAGCAGAAAAAGTCTTTCTCGAGTTGCATGCAGGAGAAGCTAGTGGTCACTTCGGTGGTGACACCACTGCTCATAAGGTTTTAAGAGATGGTTACTACTAGCCCACGCTTTTTAGGGACGCCCATGCCTTGTGTTGTAAATGTATCATCTGTCAGAAAGCATCAGGGCGGTTACAAAAACCAACCTTTCTCTTGCAACCAGTTACAGTAGATTCTCCTTTCCAGCAATGGGGCCTTGATATCATAGGTCCAATTAACCCTCCATCCTTGCAACAACACAAGTATATTGTGATAGACACAGATTACTTTACTCGATGGTCTGAAGCTGCTGCTTTAAGAACTGTCAACACCAGTCACGTAATCGCCTTTCTAAATTCGAATATTATCACTCGTTTCGGTATCCCTCACTGTCTAGTCTTTGACAACGCTTCATACTTTTCTTCTCTTGAGATGAGCGAGTTCGCTTTGGAGAAAGGAATTAAGTTGAAGTATTCTGCTAGTTACTACCCCCAGGGCAACAGATTAGCAGAACCAACAAACAAGAACTTGATTAAAATTATCAAGAGAACTGTGGTTGAAAATCACAAAAAATGGCACAGTGCGCTGCTGAATGTGCTGTGGGATGATAGGGGAATGCCAAAAGCTGCTATAGGTAACTCCCCCTTTTTTCTCGTTTATGGTAGAGAAGCAATTCTGCCACCTCACATTCTTCTTCCTTCGCTTCAATTGTCACAGAAAGTTCAAGAAGAGGATTGTCCCCCTTTAGAAAACCGAATTAATGCTTTGATGAAGCTAGAAGAAGTAAGAGCCCAAGCTAAATGTAAGATAGATCAACATCAACAATTGGTTAAGAGCTGGTTCAATTCTAACTCTGTTTCTGATAGGAATTTTGAAGTAGGCGATCTCGTCTTGAAGTGGGACAAACCACACGAGGGAAAGGGAGAACACACAAAATTTCAAAACTTGTGGCTTGGACCGTTTTTAATTGCTGAAAAGTTGGGTCCTAGTTCCTTTCGATTGCAGAATCTTGAAGGGCATCTTGACACCTATCCGGTGAATGGCCAAGCCCTGAAAAGATACTTTGCTTAATAACTACCCTTGTATATTATGTAAATATTTTATTTTTGTTTGTATTTTTGTTTGCTTTTTGTTTTTGATTTTGATTTGAATTTATCAGTTTGTGTCTTTTAAAAATACACATACCTGTACACTGAGCTATTCAGACAAAGACGATAGAAAGTTCCTTCGCTGAAATAACTTCTGAAAAATTTGTGCAAACATCAATGATATTTCTGAGATTTATATCTATGTTGGAAAAATCTGTTGTTTGAAAGAAGTTTACTGATTTCGATCTCTGAGCGAAGCTTGTCATGATCAGAAGATGTCTCCCTGTTTTAGGAAGTTGGTTTTGTCAATAAAACATCTCTGGATCTAAATAAAGGACAGTTCTAAAAAATTCTGATGAGGTCTAAAAAAAAAATATGTTAAAATATTAAGATTTTCAGCGTCACCCCGCTCAGCCATATATTTATAATAGAAAAACAATTTTTTTTATTTTTAATAAGAGTTGTGGGAAGTGCTTGTAAACCCGCCGGGATGCTGAAAAGGTCTGCTGGCAGCGGGTAAATGCATGCATGACGCCAAGAAAACTTTGCTGGGGTACTGAACAGGCCCACTGACAGCGAAGCAATGTCGTGTATATGAAAATTTATAAAAAAGAAACCTCTTTAATGTCCTTTATTCTGATCCAGAACTTCTTAACAGGATACAGATGTTAGAGTGGGTTAAATGGAAACCCTGTCGAGGATATGGACGCCTGCTGGCAACAGTGGCTATGCCAATAGTATTGAAGATTTTATCTTTAATATCGTGACTAGCTGATCTTAAGATTGTTATCAGTTTTCATCTTTTGAAACACTGCTGAAAAAATTGGTTAATGCTGATGTTTGTACAATTTTCTGGTTGTTATTTTTGAGTTGAAATTATCTTTGCTGTCCTAATCTGAATTTGTGCCTTTTGCAGAGATAACTGCTTCTACCAGTGTGTCGCCATTGTTGGCAGCCAATTCACATTTTTCTTTGGTCTTATAAGCTGCCTACACCTATGTTTTTCAAACATCAATTTTTCGTCGCAATTTTCAACAACATTTGTGTTTTTGCGACATTTACACACTTATTTTCGTTTTGTTTTCACGACTCTAAGCGTGAAAACCTAATCTTTTGAAGTCGTATTTCAATCACTATCTGAACTGTCATTATATTTTTGTCGATATGCCTATTGCGCTTACCTTTTGTTTATCATTATGTAGCTGGCAGAACTTTCGAACTATACTCATTGGACATTCTTATATTGATTGTGTGACTGGGTTTCATTGAGTTTGCAATGCATTAATATTTGGATTTGCATTTTTATTTGATTTACTTGACCTTTTGGTTTCATAAGATACATGGGTGTTATGGTTAAATCTTTCATATATATCTTTCTAAATATGATACCTATGTTGATTATATGATGGGTTTCATTGAGTTTGCAATACATTAATATTTGGATTTGCATTTTTATTTGATTTACTTGACCTTTTGGTTTCACAAGATACATGGGTGTTATGGTTAAATMTTTCRTATATATMTTTCTAAATATGATAMCTATGTTGATTATATGAATACCTATTGGCACCTTGGTTAAATTATGGACATGAGYTGTTACAATACATTGGCACATGGTTAAACATATGCTATTAGTTTTAAATTGTATGATTGACGGTTTCAAACTTTGGTATAACGTTGATTAAACACGTTTGTTTATACACTTACCATTGTTTTATTGGTTGGGCAAATGACATGAGTGTTAAACCATGTTATAGTGGGTATAACAGATATGAACGTCGGCGGTGGTACTATTGACCATAATCGCTATGCATGGCAGTGAATAACTCCACCACCTTCACAGGATGGCATTTATGCCCACCACTTATCACCGTTCACTTCTGTTAGCAGTGCTTGTCTTTGCTCCTGTGTGTGTATTGTGATCCAAACCCTCGGTTTACCATGTGCTCGGCTCCATGGCACCAGTCGTGCGGATCGAGCCAAACGGGATCCAAGCCCTGTTAATGTTTGACAATGCCTGCAAAGACTTGGAGGAAAACAGATGGCTTACCTTCGTGAAACGATTTGAGGGTTTTAATCTCTGTGTAGCACGACAGTTTGCCATGACCTTCGATGGCTATAGATCCAAGGTGGGCGACATACAGTTCGAAATTGATGAGAAATTTATCAGTTTTTCCACGGGGTTAGCTGCCATAGGACAACGTTGGTTCAAGAATTGTAAGGTAGAGGAGGTCCCATGGACACTGCTGTTCCTCTCACACAAAGTCACCTCTTGTGACAGAGGTATGCCCATCTATGCACTTAAACCACGATGGCACGATACTTTGATGGTAATCAAACAGTTCGTGACCTATGAAGGTCGATACAGACTTGTGTTTCTCTACCACTTGTGTTTGCTTCTGAGTTTTATGGGATATCCGCTTAATATGCCCTTTTATTTTCATCGTAGCCTGTATAAAATGTCGAAAAGTTTCAAAAGGCAGCAGGCTGACAGTAGCCTGTTCCACTATGGGCTTATTAAGCTTATCGTTGTTTATCATTTGGGTTTGCATGGTGATAGTTGGAGAACTTTCGTTGCTCAGAATGGTTTCAAGGATCCAAACCCTATACAGATTGACAAACCTATGGTGAGTGAAGTCAATCCTGTACCCCCGGTGCCCTTCCATATCCTATTTCCTGCTCCTAAGCCTTCAACCTACCCTCCTATAGACTTACCTGACGTTGTAACTAAGAGTGCCGAGACTATTAAAAAGCCTGTGAGAAAAAATCCCAAGGCAAACCCCACTGGTAACACTAAGGGTAAAAAGAATGCTCGTTTGATTTCACGGATGGCCAGGAACAAGCCTAAACCCTCTGTTGAGTCAAAACCTATAGTTCTGAGTGAGGATTTCGATTCTGACATTGAACATTTTTTTAGCCGATGAGTATCCTTACTCGCAGGGTTTGTGTCCTGAACCACCTTACGATTTCGTGACAAACCTTCCCCCTTGCCTAAAGAACGACCCTAGCTACCCTGGTATTAAATTGCCCCATGAAACCCTCGGTCATTTGAACAAACCCTCGCCTGCTCTTTCAAAACCCACACAGTCACCCTGTGACCAATGCGGTTCATGGTTGGAACGATATTACATTGATGTTCCCATACTCCAATCGAGAATTCAATCGATGGAGGATCAAATTGCAGTGTTAACCAGTCAAAGAAACCAGCTCCAAGCAATAGATAAAAAACAAAAGACAACCGGCTCCATCCTTTTAAAAAACGTGGAATCAGCCACGACCGTTGTCAATTCCAAACTGGCATGATCAAGCCGCCTCGTCGCTATACAGGTATGAGAATTTGATATCGTTTTTTTTGTGAGTAATCAAGGTTGATATAATGATTTGAATTCTGTTTTTAAATGGCTCAGTCACTCATCCAAATGCCTCTGTCATTCGGTGATCATCCTGTACATGGTTTCATTTTGATAAAAATAGAAGGAATTTCGATTTGATATACGATTTGCTCATAAATTTTTTATTGGATTTGAATGGTTATTCATCTGGATTTCATTTGCTAAGTTTGTCTGAGTGAAGTAACGAAATTAATGGTGTGTTTCGTTTTGTATCTATTTCGCACGACAAGTTTTTATGCTCAATTTAGACTACAATTATGTGTGGATTCGATCTCGTTATGATTCGTGTGCTATGTTTGATTTCGGGAGTATAGTTGTTATGATATGATGTATCATATGATTTTCCGAATCATGGGTACCACTCTGTTCGATTCAATTTGGAAAAAAATACTTTGTTTTTATAAAAACAATGCTCTCAATTGAGCCTGTGCGAATGCACCCGAATTGTGGAATGTTTTTGATTTCAATATGTTGAAACCTTCTCTGTTCGATTCACTTCTATTCTGACTGGATTATGAGTTGGCATGATTGTTCTATGAGCTGGACTCGTATTTTAATTGCTGCTCTATTTGATTCGTAAAACAAGGTGATCAACATTCATTATCCGATTATAATTCATTGCCAAATGAACGATTCTGACCAAAGTCAAAACGATCTTGTTTGCCCAATTTTCAGTAACAAATTATGAATTCTGTTGCTAATCAATCGATCCTGTTACGATTTTATTTGAATTGATTTTTGCACCAGTTTGAATTAATCTATTCGTGGCTGTGTCAAGACAGTAATAACGATTTGATAATGATCCTGTTTGGCTTTGATCGTATCCCTTGCTGATAAGATAGCATAACAATTGTATGCGATTTGTTTTGATTGTGTTGATTCCAAATTGATATCAAACGTTTCACAATCTTTGGATTATGGTTCTGCTCATTTGATTTTGTGGTGATACAAGAAACAGAGTACGCCTATCTCTATAGGCATTCATTGATTCAGATCTTGTTTAGTTTTGAATGATATGACAAATTCAAATTAAATGATTCATTTTCAAATGGTTATTGGATGTTAATTAAATTGAAATCTTGAAAAGATTTTTTACCGATTTTAATGCTGATCCTGTACCTTATTTAGACCAGCTACAGAATCAGATGATTCTATAGCCAGTCTATAGAATTAAATTTTCTATCATTTTATTAATAAAAGATCCTTCTAATTTGTTCATTTTTGTCCTTTTCAGGTGAATTCGAATTGCATGGGATTTGATGGACAGTCTAGAGGATATTTGGATGTTTTACTTTTATTTTAGTTTCCTAGTCTAGACAACTTGGGGATATCTTCCCAGATTTTATGTAAACAGTTTTATAACTTCCACAGGGAGGTTTTACCCTGTGGAAAACCTTTAAATACTTATTATTTTGTGTAATAAGGATCATCCTCGCTTGTGGGAGAACCAGGATTATGGATATCTAATACAAAATGAGACAGAAGTTGATGTTCTACTACAACTTTTGCTTTCATAATATCAATCTTTTGTTTCATGTTTATGTTTATCAATTTGCATTAGATTAGTGACTACTTTAGATATCATAGTCTTTTGCAAAATGATATGAATTAATTAATGTTTCATCCATATCTGATTTCTTTCAGTACTTAAAAACACAACAATTACTTGATTCAGTTTATGAATGACAGATTTCTCTTCTTCATTAATTGAATTATTTTATATAAGTCTTTACATACGGGTTTATCTAATTGTAGATATTTATAAATTATATAATTGTTGTGACTTTTATGTCTTGTTTGTCCTGTAAGCAAACTTAAAGAGCACTGCAACTTTCGTTTACGTGAAGCTTCTGGGTTATTTGGTGTGAGTTTCCTTCCTCCGATCTGCTAGCACAGTCATGATACATAGGACAAACCTGGAGCGTTTCCAGGTCAACTTGTTATTTATTTGTTAGTATATTTATTAGCAGTTTAGTTAGATATATTTGTAGCTTAGATTAGTGTTTTAGTTTAATTAGTTTTTGTTTTATATCTTGTTCATAAAATTATAAAATCAACAAAAACATCTTCCCCTGTCTTAGGGCAGGATATTAATGAGTTTTGCAGGTTTTATTTAAATCTGTAAATTGTGGATATTGTACATTTTGTGAATAAGTTATATTTCAGTCGGTAGTATAGTATTAGTTAGTAGATTATATTTATAGAATAGTTAGAGTTAGTTTAGTTTGTTTAGTAGTTATTTTTAATTAGATTAGTTTATTAGTTAGTTTTATTTATTGTTAGTTAGTTTAGTTTGTTTTATTTAGTTTTAGTTAGATTAGTTAGTTTAGAATAGTTTTTCTTTTTGTTTTCTTAGGACCTTACATCGGCTAACGGAGCCGCTAAACCCGTCAGGGTGGTTCATCCCAAACGACTTGGGTTATTAGACAACCCCAGACCGGTTCCACTCTCTCAGTTGACGGACGGTCAATTTCACCCGTCAACAATTCTCTATATTGTTATAGTGCTAAATCTCTGTCAAATTAAATCTGTATGAGGTGCTTCCTTAAAACCATTTACATATGACCATATGCGCAAAACCACAGGTGCATTGATTTAAGCGTTGCCTCTTCTTTTACCCCTATTTCTCTTTTCCATATGATCGCAGGTGGTGACCTGGCGCTAGGTCAAGCGAGTGCTTGATCACTTATCAAAATCAACAGTGACATTTTAATATCCCGATGACAAATTTTAACTCGAAATGAATGTTGTTCATTGATCGTGATCTTACATCGATGACTCGATCTGTATGCGATGCTTCTTTTCCTTGGTTTAAATCCAATGACTCTTCTTTTTCCCAAAAAAAATTCCTACAATCGGATGGATCACGTTTACTTCAGAACTTCGGCTTCGGCTAAAATTCCTTCATGCATATTTCCTCTGGTTGATTTTGCCCGAAGTGGTCAATGACGGGCTGACCATGCATATGTCACTTCCATGATCTATGGTTCATGACTTACTCTGTGCTTCCACTAAACTTGATCCAACGGTTGATGTGGATTGTTGAGTCGTAACTTGCACGTGATTTAGTCCATCTCCCAAACTCCACAATTTGAAGTTGTGCGATTATTGGTGGATCAACCACAATCGTCAATATTTGAGTTGATGAGATCTGATGATCTAGACTAACTACGAGATTGGAAATAACATGTAGTTTAATTCTCCCTTCGCACTTCACAATCAATCCCTACCCTTGATCTAGTGCTTGCATATCCAACGATCATGACTTGATCTAATCATTGACCAGTCCTCCAATGGTCCTTCTCTTGTAATCTGATGGTTGAGGTTAATTGTAGCATTGGAATTAACACATTGTTTATTTCTCCCTTCGCGCTCTGCAATCAATCCTTGCCATTGATATGGCGCTTGCGTATCCAACGGTCAAGACTTAATCTGACCATGTTTCTGCAATGCTCTTTTCCTTCTAAGCTTTGATCTCTACATGTTGTTTGACATTTTCATTCTCTGCACACTTTTATACTGTTGACATCAATGACAATTTCATCAATGATAACTCAACAATGACAATTCATCATAACAACTTATCATCACATCACAATGACATCGACTGTTGACATCAATGACAACATATCAATGACAATATGTCTAAAAGCTACTAGATCACTTAGTCCTTACAACATTATCAACCATATTAGATTCATTTAATTGAATTTAATTCAAAGTGTTGAACATTGTAAAGTAAAATAAATACTTGAAATCAAAGAAATCCTGGAAATGAAAGTACACAAATTAATGAGAATGAATAACAAGAAAAGAATGAGAATTCAAAAGGAAAATTACACCCTTAAAAGAAAATAATACATCATATATCTAATCTATATGTAGAGGGAATTCAACTAACATTGCAACTTTTGAGTGGACCCAAACCCTCAAGAAAGTGATGGGGTGAATCCCTTAAGATAAAAACATTGTTTACAACAAGAAAATTGAACCAAAAATATATGTTACTTTCAAATTGGAATTTAGAATTTGAGAGTAGAAAATAGATGAATTCCAATCTTCAAAACGATACTAATCTAACCTATCAACTATACTTCTTCTTATACTTGAAAAAACATCCTATATAAGTTGCCTAATCAATCCCTTGATTGATGGAGGATGCCCCCAAATCTCCTTAAATCATGCATCATGTTTTGTGGGATTACTTTCCCTCTTAGAAAATTTGAATTTCCTTAATTAGATGAGATTATCATTTCTTGGGGGCATTTAATGTTGCCTCTAAGTGATAGAAAATTCTAGAGAAGGTGAAGGGACAAGATCCCTTAACAATATCATCATCCATCGAGTTTGTCTGGAGCCATGAATGAGTAGGATCAATCTTGTCTTGGTGATTTGATTTCCTGCACTTAACCTTTGGGGATCACATTATTCTTCATATGAAACATATGAAACAATAATAAAAACCATCAAAATCAATCTAAGATCAAGCATTTCACATTTCAACTTGAATTAATTAAATCATATATAATTATATCAACATAAATCATATCAGTTATAAAAAAACATGAATGTTTCTCATGAATTTTATGGCTTATGGGAAAAGATGTATCAAATGTAGATTTAGAATGGGACATAAAATAGATAAATTGGAGGCGCATCATCACTTGAGGTGTGGTTCAGTTTAGTTTGGTGTCATTAGGAACAAGTAGTATTTCTTCAATCTAGGGGGGGTCCTCTTGAAACAACTAGTTCTATTGGTTTGAGCTATTCCACAATGTTATCCTATGACACCCTATACAATCATGAAGTCCAACACCACTATTGACGTGGGAAAAAATACCATGCCAGCACTAGGGAGAATTTCCCGATATCAAGTCCCAATTAGACTTGCTCTCATTTGGTATGGAAATATTCTCTGGTATGTGGGTTGGGTTGCCACCAAAAACATTATTTCTCCCAAAAAGGATACTTGTTCATTTAATCTCTCTAAAGTCCTAAATGGATTCCTAAACTACCATAAAGATGCAATCTTATTCTAACCTATATTGGCTTCTAATCTAACAACAACAAAAACAAATAATTGTAGGAGTAAAGCTAAATTATTGTATATAGAAAATAATTCCTATTCAATAGAATAAACCCTACTAGCATAACCAATTCACATAAACAAGAAGGAATTCACGTGAATATGATATTGAATATATCCTTGCAATAAAATTCATAACCAATTCATAATATTCTACTAATCAATTTCAGAAATGAGAAGAACATAGCAAAATAATCGATTGACAAGAATATACAATCGTATGAACTGGTAATGAATGAACGTCTCAAATTCATTCTTCATAAAAAATTCCTTAGCTTGAGGTCCAAGAAAAAATCCCCCATGCCTCAATCCTTTCGTTCCACTTGATATAAAATATACAAACAAAATTTTTAGATCTTCTAGTCTCCCCATTCAAACGAAACAAAAATTCACGGTTATCTCATTCTTTACAGGATCTTTCTTTACATGATTTTGTCTTTATTCGTTCTCCTCCTCTGATGCTTATAACAAATTTATGTTGTTTTTTCTCTTAATTATTTTACTGTTTCCACTATTTTTATTTCTTTTATTTCTTCACACGAACACCTATACATTTAATACAAAATATTTGATCAAATATAAAATAAAATAAATGTTAAGAAACCATATGTGTTAAATTAACAAGAAAATAAATACAAAAGAAATACGGCTAATATGAAAAATTCATATGGGTGTTTCAAGTTTGAACTCTCTCTTATTCTGTGAGATTGTGCATTCTCCTTTACTGAGTAATCAACTGTGTGTAAATTAATAAAATTCTTCACAATATGTCCATGTCCATGTACACTGAAGAAATGATTGATAATAATAAATCCCAATATGTTGAAAACAAATTGCACATTGAAAGACGTTGTTTCAAAAAAAAAATCATCATGTTTGGGGTGGCTTGTTTGTTATTGATATGTTGAGTATCATATTGGGAGGTGTATGAATCTTATGATAGTGAGGTGAGGTGGTTGACTGTCCAGTTATCAAACATAGTTTCCATCAAATAAAATACCCCTTACGTCATTCACAGTTCAACTTTTGACATTCACCTAAACTAACATAGAATTTAAAGCTCAATTTGTGCATGTTAGATAAGAGTAGCATCTCATGCAAATTTCATGAATGAATTAACACAAGGGAAGATCAAACCCAAAATTTAAAACACTTTCTTTTCAATGTATGTAGGTTATAACTTGAGAGTCCAAATCTTCAATGAGTGCAACCCACAACCATCAGGGATCCATTTTCAAATTTCATGAATGAATTAACACAAGGGAAGATCAAACCCAAAATTTACAACACTTTCTTTTCAATGTATGTAGGTTATAACTTGAGAGCCCAAATCTTCAATGAGTGCAACCCACAACCATCAGGGATCCATTTTCACAGATGTATAATCATCAACTACTCAAATGAATCATTCAAAGCTTATTGACACCATTTTAGATATTCATAAAGGGGAAACATTTGGCATTTGCATTTTTGAACCATGCTTTGCAAGGGACAACTATATATATATACATGCTTTGAGAGCAAGTTGTTCATCACTTTATTCAATTTGCATCTACAAACTTGTATTACTTTTGGGTGTTTCACTTACTAAAGGAGTAAATCCAATCCCACCGATTTCCTTTTCTATATGGCACAAGTGTACACATTTTATCCAAATGAGGTAAGCCTGGACATTTAAAGATAAACCCTACTAATTAATTTCATTCCAAGGAAAATAAACAATAAAGTTGTGATTTGTTTAATGTTTTTATTTTATTTTAAATTTTGCTACCACCTCATTCATTTTGGAATTCAGAGTTTGACTTGAGGTACCATTTTCGATCCCAACCCCACATTGAAAACATGAAAAATATAAATACCGACACCATAAAATATCTGATTCCAATCCCACTTTTTCGTTAGCAAGAATATTTATTCACAAAGGATCTAATAAAAATGTCATCAAGCAACTAAGTGTCACAAATTAATCCATAAGGAAAGGATATCCTACTCTGTAACATATACCAAAAGAATTCATCACCAAATCAATCAAAACCAAAGAGAGTGAAGAGGCCAGTAATAATTACACACCATCATCAAAATATAGTATGTTGTTCAACCATAGGACCCTAAACTGAGACTAAGAAGCACAAATAGGATCTAATAATAAAATAGACATCAATTTAAAGGTTTAATAGTGGGTCCCTTTATTTTTTCTCAAACATGAAGGGGTAGTTGTTGTGGTCAAAACAATTGGCGACACACTCGATGAAACAATTATCTCTATCTAATATTTGACAAAAAACGTATTCACACTTAATGTTAAAAATAATATCATATGAGCATAAGAACTTATTTTCAATTATGGGTACCACCATGTGTCCTTTAATTTGAAAGATATTCTCACTAAGCAATGAACATCAGGTAACCGACAAATCTTCTCTTTGAGATAATTTATGAGGTTAATCAATCTTTAACTTCCAATCCATAGATGATAGCCTCTAGGCATCACCCATGACCTTCACTATGGGTGAGTATAACAATTTTCTAGGTATGTTCGTCATCTCTCTTTTACCTGGAATTTCTTTGTTTCCTGTGAGAGTTTGTAGTCTCAATGAAGTTGCCTTAGTATCGTACAAGCATAGCCCCATTTCCAGTGAGCTTCCATATCCATGAAGGGTTTAATTGTACTTCCCACACTATTGATAATGCTTTCAACTTCATTTTCATTTTACATTATGCTCACCCTTATTTATTTTCATATAAATATTGCATATGCAATTGGGTTGTATAGGAAGGGTGATATGAGAGTTTCTTTGATTTTCTTGGAAAATTACTTACTTCCAAAGTTTATCCCATAGGTCTTCCCCTCTTCAATCACCATAGATATAAACTATTTAGTTTGAGGTGGATGGATCTCAAAAGAATATTCCTATAATATGTTGACACAAGGTTGAGACCAAGGTTCTCTAAGGTTGCCAACAAAAAGGTACCATTGTAGTTTAACAACAATGACATATTCGTCCTTCTACAAGGGAAAGAAGTCTCACCCGTGGCGTAGACATGAATTGGAAAATGAAGTGAGTCAAGGAGAACACATCATCATATTTATCTTAACACTAATTAGAACCACACAATATATCCCAAAGACATACACAAACAATGATTAAATATTAACTGTACGAGAAAGAAGTAATAGTGCAACAGAAACATAGATTCATATACATCAATACATATCAATAAGAATTAGAATTTTAGGCCCCAAATCAGTCCATTTTATTAGAAACATATCCCTTAACTATCATACAATAAATGTATTTCTCATGCAATAGCTTGCGCAATGAGATGTAACCCCAAATACCCATTACATAATTAAAACCTACTGTGCAAGCACAGTGCTACCAACTAATCCAATTACAATATTTTATAAATATTGACTTGATCCCAACCCAACCAACAATAGTAACAATATATCTCTCCAATGCACTTCATTAAACTCTTCCTCATCGCACTTCCTTCCTCTTTATACTTTTCTCTTGGTCGCTTGTTGGATTCCTTGTTCCACTATTTTTTCAGCTTTTCTCCATTGGTGCTCGATTCTCTTATCCCTTTTCACTGCTCGTCCAGCTGGCCCATGATTCTTTTGGATGTCTCCATCGATGTTACACTTTTTTTTAGCTCTTCTTTATTCTTATTGTTTTACGCTACTTATTCATCTTCCAGCTGGCATACATCGCTTTCCAAGAAACGTCTACATTTCCAAAAATGGAGGGACTAATAGGTCCTAACCACAACCATTGAATAGTCTCGAGTCAACCCTCCACTTCCTCACTAGGTTTCCCTCAAACAGAGGGCCCAAATATGGGATGAAATTTACTACTTGCTCCAAAAAGTTTTCATACTGCTCCACCTGGGCCTGCCACTTCTACACCAAAATGGACGTTCCCGCAACAAATTTCTACACAAATACAACATCAGGCTCCACATGCTTAGTGGCTAGTAGCATCTACCACTCATTATCTATAGCCAAATATAACTGTTGCATCTTGACATAGGTATCATGAACTATAGGATTGAATTCCCTAATTTCATAGAGATAGGGAAAACCAACCTTGGATAAGGGTAGACACATAAAAGCCCTCATATAAGATGTCGTTATTCAGTAAAGTGGCATGGTCACCAGTCCAAGAGATGGTAAATTTATGAAGAAAACATATCCCTATCAATGGTAGATTCTCCTCTCCCCTTGGTATCCCCTGCTGAACCTTGGGTCTGAAAACCCAGTCAAGAATTGGTTCCGTTACCGGGACCTGAAAGATTGGAACCTGTGGAATGCGGAATCCCTCCAAGAAGGAGATTGAAGGCTGGTTGGAGGATTTATTAGCAACTTGAGTATCCTTTTACATCCCATCGAGTCTTTCATCAACTTCTTGGATCTCCGCGAACTTCTCCTGTTGCGCAATGGGCTCAGTGATCTTCTGCGCCTCCTTGTTCATCTGCTAGATTTGAATCCATAGTTATTCTACTAGCTTGTTCCTCTGTTCTAAGATGATGATCCAATCATTTACCATGGAAAACAACTGACTGCACTCACCAACCTGACGATGAAGGGAGGATTGGATTGTGTCTCCTTTAATAAAAACCTAGGAGTTTTTCTCGAGCATGGCCTTAGGCTGCTTGTTCTCCTTGAGATGAATAACTTCTAGTTGATTTTGCAGGCTATATATTCTCCCCACTAATTGAGACCATGCCTCTTCTGTAAGTTCAACCTGGTGTAGTGGTGAAACTAGGGTATTATCCTCAGGGGTCGTGGGAGAAAACTGTATGAACGCGGGCCACACCTAGATAAACTTGTCAGAAACAGATGAAATAATATACTTGGCTTATGTGCACAATCCATGCTCATGATCCCTGACTGCAAATGTGGCAACTATGTCCTAGTGCAATTGGTGCATCAACTATGTGATATCTTCATTCATCTACTCGACCGAAGTTATCTGTTTCTCAAGTTGATCAGTGGAGGTATGGATAAGGTGTAATATCTATGGTGTGGACCAGGATGAGAACTCTTCACTGGTGAGATATGGATCCATGGGAAACCTTGAGGCAATAAATTTTCCACTAGCGACATATCATTTAGACATATTGGGGGTGCCAACGCCATTAGGACTAGAAGAACTAGCTCGGAAGCTACATGTAATCCTGTCCAGGACCTCTTGAAGAAGCGTCCCAACCATGTCTGTGTGCTCCAGGCACAATTATAGTATTATGTGGCACTTTTGTGGATCTTGAAGCAGTGGTGAAATATGTTCTTTAACTGAGCTCATATTGTGAGAAGAATGAGTATCCTCCTAGGTATCCATAGGGTCTTATAGAGGATAGTGACTCAGTTGCTCTAAAAATTCTATAGATTTCTCATCCCCTAGAGTGGGTATAGTTTCTGGCATGGTGTCAAGTGGGACATTAATGTACAAAATTTGGGGGAAGGGGGATGAAATGGGGACGATGGCTCCTGTGGTCATAACGAAGGGGTTGCTAGACGCTTTCTTAGCAGGGTCGAGATGGGTGTGGGTAGGGGATGATGCAGTGGTGGATGGGGTGTCCATGACCGATATGAGTGGCTGGTTAGTGAGATCCTCAATGATGGGAGTGGGATTTGTATTAACTAGGGGGTCATCCATAATAGTGATAATGGGATAGACGATGACATAGGAGGAATAATGTGAGTATGGGGTGGAAGTGAGGAAATGGGTATCACATATGTGATGATGGGATCAATGGTGGATGTGGACGGAGATCTAGAGCATGGTTTATTTGGAGTAAATGTAGCAGTAAGGACATCACAAAGTACTTTAAATGAAAATGTAGAATCATCGAAAATTAACATAAATTGTAGTGGAACTGTCCTCGACAATCCCTCCTCTTCCTCTTCCTCCTATGACTTTAAGGTAGTAGGCCAAGGGAGGAGTGTGAAATTGTTCTATAGTTGTACTTAGTGGTTGCACTAATGTGTGGTATCTATTCATTCCAAACCATATTGTTTTGGTATGTCGATTGAGGGTATCTTGTGGAATCCTACACCATTGAGTGGCACTGACAAGCTCATTGTGCCACTGCAGGAAAGCACCATTTTTTAATGAAGAATTGGTGGTATTAGTACATGCATTCCATGGCTCAAAACTCATCACCACTTGACTATATGATGTTACTGCTAAGTCCCTCCCCATTGGTGGCCACCACTTCCACATCACAAATGTGACTAGGAGGTATCCATAGATGAAGTAACTAGCCTTCTCGTGCCCATCCATGCAAGTCTGCAACATTTTGGTCCTTAAATATTGAGACCAATCTAATATGGAACCTTGTACATGAAATATGGTGGGACACTTGTGTGAATAGACAAGCTCAACAAGAGGACACGAGTGCAGGAGAGTATGCACAAAACACTCGATAGGCTCCAGGACTAGGTATGAAAATGATTTGAATAAAACACAATAACTTGAGTATTCGAGCAATCATAAGTTTACATAAATAGTATGGAGTGATGAGAAGGAGGCATTAAACAGTTGTTAAGTGGGACAACGTTGAGGTAAGGTGGCATTAATGACAAATATGACCAATGAAGGAGACAAGATCTAATAAGTGATTTGGGTAATAACGAGCACAAGTACCAATACAAATTTTATAGGAATTTACATTCGAAAAATGTAATGAACACACTGGAGGTTAACCAGAAAGGTAATTAAAACCTTTTGGACTTAAATGGATTTGACGGGCATGAAAAAAACTGGAATAGAAAGGTATGAATTGTATTTAACGAACATAATGACAACAATGAGATGGTGACTTGGACCTCATAAACTACTAAATGTAGAAAATAGTTGACAGATAATGTCCTCGACCATAAAGGTGTGATCCAGGTTGGACAAACTGATATCGACAACTAGAATCTAGGACAAGTGATAGTTGGACATGTCATCATTTATTGGACGAACAAGGAAAAAAAAACCAGAAACCTACCTACTTTATTCACTCCTTGTTAGAGGACTGTTGCTGAACTTCAGTGAATGAGTAGAAAGTAGGGCTTCAGGCATGTGTTTTTCACCCATTCTGAATGAAGAATACCATTTGGTTGCATCGGTCTGACATCTCTTGATTCCCAAATTTCCATAACTATGAATGGTCCAAGCTAATGCATTTGTAACTTCCATGGATGCCTTTTTTACTTGTGGTCATACAAAAAAACTTGATTTCCTTGCGCAAAATTCATAGTCTTAATGTGCCTATTATGCCAAGCCTTCTTCCTATCCTTTTCTACAGTCTGATGAAAATCGGCCATAAATCTTGTTTCATCTAATTCTAACAGCTCCAAAACCTTTTCCACAAATGATTCATGATGTTTCATATAAGTCACGTGCACAATATATAAACTCAGGGTGTTGACCTCAGCTAGGATTAATGCTTATCTACCATACACCAATTGAAAGGAGTGTACTTATGAAACTTATTTCTAGTAGTCATGTAAGCCCATAATACTGCTGGAACTCTTTCATCCTAGTTGTCCATATTTGCGCAACATATCTTGGTTAATCCTTTTTCCAGAATCTTGTTAAATTCCTCTACTGTACCATTTTCTTGTGGATGATACATACTACTCTTTTGATGTTGGATAAGGTCCTCACGCGTGAGAGTGGATATTGTTTCTCTAATAAAATGTGATCCTTGGTCACTGGTTAAACTCCTAGGGCACCCAAATCGAGTAATAACATTCTCAAATATAAACGTCGTTATTGTATCCATATTGTAATATCTGACCGGCTCTACTTTTTCCCAATGGGTAAGATAGTCTATAGAAATGATGATGTTCCTTGCCTTGGAGTGCTTGGCTAGTGGATTAATTGGTCCTATGAAATCAAATGCCCATTTCTCAAAGGCTTGACGAGCCTAAATACGATGTAAAGGAAACTCATTCTTGTGTGATGGATTACCAACCCTCTAACAACCATCACACGATGGTGTATTATTTTTTATCTTTCAATATAGTAGGCCACCATAATCCAACTTGAAGTATATTCTATGCAGTTTGTTTCCCTCCAACTTGTCCTCCTGCATTGCTATTGTGACATTCCCACAAAATCTCGGGCCTCTCATGGTCAAGTACACACCGTCTAAGGATGTTTTCCAACCCAAAATTATATAAATATCCAATGATCAACTGATAGTTGATGGAACAAACCATTATATTCCTCTTATGAGTTGAAAAATATTCTCCAGGAACCTTACCAACAATTAGAAACAAGGAAATATCAGAAAGGTAATTAGGGATAGCCTTAACTTTAAAGAGATATGCATCTGAGAGTTGGTGATCTATAGCTCCAAAACTCTCCCCATACTCTAATCAAGATAAATGATCAGGACCAACATTTAATTTTCCTATCTTGACAATGACCTCAAAGAAAAACTCCTGAAACAACAACAACCACCTACAAATCCTACCTTCCAACATGGGCTTATTGACCATATATTTAAGAGTTGAATGGTCAGTAAAGAATTTAAAATGAACTCCTAACATATAGTGTCTAAATTTTTTCAAAGCATAGACCATGGACAAACCTTCTCTTTCAGTTCTCGTGTAGATGCGGTAAACTCGAGAAATATTTCGACTAGAAAAATAGATAGGATGATCTATATTCCCTTCACTAGGTTGGGGAAGGATTGCACCCAAAGAAATATCAGAAGCGTCAATGTGTACATGAAAATCCATTTTCCAATTCAAGTATATCATAATAGGGGCAATACTCAACTTTTCTTTGAGAATGTCGAAGGCTTGATCACATTGTAGTCTCCAACTGAAAGCCTCATATTTCTTCAACAACTTCTCTAGCGAGGTAGTGATGTTGGCACAATTTTTGATAAACCTACGGTAATACCCGGTGTGACCCAATGTTGACCGCAACTGCTTAGCATTATTAGGAGGAGGAATATTAAGAATCACAAGAACCTTTGTAGGATCAACCAAAACTCCTTCTCTGCATACGTTATGTCCCAACATATTTTTGAAAGGCACACAAAAGATAAATTCTTTAGGTTTATAGAGATTTGTATCTGCCTACAATGGTCAAACATCAACCATAGTAAACCAATGTTCTCTTTAAAAAAATGACATACCATCCAGTCATACATATGCACCTCAAGGAACTTGTGAATAAAATATAGAAAGGAAACAATGACGATTCAAGAGAAAATAACAGGAGCATTCTTCATCCCAAAGGGCGTGACATTATAAGAAAACAAACCCCACTTTTTGGTGAAAGTAGTATTTATCTTATCCTCTTCTACAATATGACCTGATGATAACTTGAGAACCCATCTGTAAAAGAATAAAGTTCATTTCCCACCACCTGATCAAGGACTTCATCACTAAATGGGGTAGGAAAAGGGTCATGTACACAAGCAACATTCAAACTTCTATAATGTACTTAGAATCTTATATCATCAATACCCTTCTTACTCTATATTACAATAGGACTAATCCACTCAGCCTCATCCATAGGGAAAATTAACCCAGATAAAAAAATTCTATTGATCTCCTTCTTAACCTTTTCTTTGACTCTTAGATTGAGGCGGTACGGTCTGTGTTTGACTAGCTTAGCATCAGGCTTGAGCTCTATCTTCATATCTCCTAAATATCCATTAATTCCTTTTAGTTTAGAAAAAATATTAGGAAATAAGTCCTCATACACATACAACAGATATTAGATCTCTTCTACGGTCTGCTCGTCCCAACAGTTCCCTAAATAAGAAATTTCAGAATGTTCCTCTCTCCCTCTATTCACTTTCTATGACTTTAGAGGTCTACTATATGAAATACTGAGATCATCGAAGATAGTGTATTTAACTGCTCTTGTTCATTCAATTTCCGTAAAGGTTAAGTGTCTAATTTTCTGTAGGTCTTCGGGGTCTTCAGGGTCCTTGTCAACCTTGCTACAGGCTATGGGTATTCTCACAGGAGATGGGTAAAAACTATACTCGACAAATGTTCATGCTTAGAACAAACTGTAATGGTATGTTTAGGATTAATTTCATTACTAAACAACATTTTATTGTTTTTCTACAACACAACTGTGATTTTAGAAGTCTTACCAGAGAAAGAGAAGTCATGGCAGAATTAACTCTGTAGTATTTTCTAGCACACAGTTTTTCTTCGAGTCTCCTCGTTTATGTACCATGCTTTTGGAATTGTTCCCAAAGAATAGAAAAATTGGTGTACCCAGAATTGAGAAGGAAGTTGTGCAATTTTCCATACCCCAATACAATATTCAATATGCTCCCTTGGATCATATGACATGTCGTATGATTCTAGAGTTAAAGTCCAACTCTTTAGCTTTTGATCCTTACTAGACTAGTTGTCCTGCGATGAAGGAAGGAAGTGGCATTGAATATCAAGATTGACCTCATCCCAAGAAGAAGAAGTTCCTTTATGAGTTGTCCACCATCTAGCTGGGGATGACCTCAATGCCATGTCAAGTGCCAAATTTCTCTGGTCTACAACAACCGTTTCCTCCATATCATTGAGAAAACTATGTATATCTAAGGTGCCATCATATGTTCGATAATTACCGATATCAGATCCAATCCATATTACTGACCTGACAGTTTCACAACACCTGGAGAAATTTTCATACCTTGTTTCAAATTGTCAAAAGTTTCTTCAAAATATTCATCCACCGACTGAATGCTTCGCCAACTTATGGATCCATTTGCAATGGGATTAATGCAATATGCTCCTTTTCCTACAATCATAGTGCAAAATTGATCAAAAACATTGTTAAGCCCTAATTCGTGTCACATTACCCATTAATTGGGTCATATTACATTAGTATTTTTATTTTATTTATGTCATCTTGGGTCCATTAGTTGTAATTTTACCTCCTAGTCTCCTATATATACCAAGGAGACCTTTTCATTTGTAATCATCTTGCAATTGTGAATTCATATGATGTATAAGGAGGTTTCCCCCTCGAAGATGATTATTATATAAATTTATCTCTTTGTCAAGGCATTGAGTACTTATTTTGATGTTTTTATGCTATTTTGATATTTGGTTCTGAACATTTGGTATCATAGGTAGACAATCCTCGGGACTGGCTTCTTCAAAACAAGTTTTCTTGTAATTTTCCATACATATTTTTTTATGGATGGTTTCAACATATAGAATTTATATGGTGTAGAGGTGACATATATAGCTAATGTGGTTCCAAATTTCATATCTTGTTTTGTTGTATTTTTGGAGATACATTTTTTTCAAGTTAGGGATTTTGACTAGTTCTGAAACTAGTCTGAAAAAAGTCTACTTGGAATTTTCAGTCCCACTTGTTTTCGGATTGATTTCAGGTTCTAAAATTTTTACAGTATGAAGGAGGAATAGTGAAGTATCTTGTGTAAACATTTCAGCCATTTATTCATTGTACTTTGAAATTTATTCCCTGAGGAAATTAGGGTTATTGGTTGGTCTAGATTCCAGTCTAAAACAAATTTTCTTGGGAAAAATGTTATAGCAGAAGCTAAAAAACTCCACATTGATTGAGACCTATTCCATTGGTTAGGTTACAAACCAAATTTGTATTGGTACAAATTTCATGTTCTGAAGTGATCTACACATGGAAATCTGTACAAGTTCTCTCTCCGGAATGGGAAACAAATGAACACATCTTGGGAAAGTTATCATAAAATTCTATTGGAGAATACAATCTTGGTCTAACCTGTGAGTTTGGAAATAATATACATGAGGATACCCCAGGTAGAAATTTTATACTTATAAGGGCTGAAATTGCAGAGTTGTAGTAGAAGAAAGGTCAGCTAGCATAACAGTCTCCAAATCAGGGTTTTAAAATGTGTGTTTTTGTTTATGGAAATTTGCATATCTTTTTACTAGTAGATCTAACTGGGGTGATTCAAATAGTGTAATAAAGTGGGATAAAAGGAATATCACATAAATTTTGGAGAGTCTTAGGGTTTTTAGGTACACACGTATTCCAATGTCTTTAAACGTAGGAGTGATCGTTACTTGTAAGCACTACAACCCAGGGACTGTGTGGTTCTTCCACATACCTAGAGTATATTGGAAGGACCCTTTCGAACAATTGTGCATTAGATAGAACTACTACAAATTTGAGATCCCACGTACCTGGTGTATATCGGGAGACCCACTATAATCCTGAGACCAATCGAGTAAATCATTTGTCCATTTTGTTGCTATAGTACACCGAGAACAACACTTGAGGATATCACTCTCTAATAACTAGGTAGTCAGATAGTATGGATAAGGGAATGGTCAATACTCCTTATTTAGTGCCCTGAGATATTGGGACGAGTACTATTGTTGGACCCCGGACGTATATCAGAGAGATATAGAACCTGACACTACCTTGTCCGTGAGGATCTCTGCCTAAGCCAATTAGGAATACCTACCTTGTAGTGATACTTGGCCAACATGGCATCAAAAAAGGGAACTTATACACCAAATAAGCCCTCAGACATTCTTACTTGGACTCTTGGTTAAGGTGAAGAATGCACAAGGACATAAATGGTTTACAAAAGAAGGGAGTAACAAAAGATGAACTACAAAGGATTATGGATTCAACTGAAGCTACGATGGAAGGAATGATGGACACTAAGATGGATGGCTTAAAAGAGGAGATCATGGAAAGGTTGAAAAAGTTTCTAATAGAGAGGCCACCTGAAAGTGACAAAGTATCCCATGAAATTCATGATGAGGACACAAGGAATATGAATTAAGAATGAAGAAAATCCAAATTTGGGTTGAAGACCAGCCACTTTCCTAAGATCGATATGAGAAATTTTGATGGAAAGGATCCAATCACATGGATACTACAGATGGAGTAGTTCTTTGATCTACATGATGTGCCTCAAACAAAAAAGGTACAAATTGCATACTTATATTTAGAACCTAATCGGTTTGTGTGGTATCGATGGCTTTGTTCTCGCAAATCACTTGTCACTTGGAAAATTTTCACGGAAGAAATGATATCACACTATGACGATACGAGGAGAAATACCTTCTTCGATCAATTGATAAATCTCAAGCAAAAGGGATCAGTTGTGGAGCACATTGAGAACTTCCAAATATTGAATATAAAGGTAATCAATATTCCATATGAGCACTTGATTGATGTCTTCATAGGACCTTTAAAGGATAGCATTCAACATGAGGTTCTCCTTTGGGAACCCAAATAATTAGAAAATGCATTCAGGATGGCGATAAATGTTGAAAGTAAAAATCTGACTATGGATACTAGAAGGAACACCCCTAACATCTATCGAGATAATAATGTTCTTTCTTCTAATCCACCTCAACCTACAAGGTTAACACCTCAAAAATTGGAGGAAAGAAAAGAAAAATGTTTATGCTTTAATTGTGACAATAAGTACAATAAGGGACATAAGTGTGGTGAGAAGAAATTATTCTACATAGATTGTGAAGAGGAAGGAGAACAAGAACAAGAACCATCTCAAGATGAAGATGTAGAAGAGATTTATTCTGAAGAGATGACTCCCACCATCTCATGTCATGTATTGGCTGGAATTAACACTCCTCAAACCCTCAAGATCGAAGGATATATAAAAAAGAAAAAGGTAATAGTGCTAATTGATTCTAGTAGTACTCATAATTTCACTCACTGGAAATTAGACAAAGCTCTCAATTGCTTTATATATCTAACGCCAAAGTTTCAAGTAATGATTGCAAATGGAGGAACTATCAATTGCTCAGGAAAATTCCATAAGATCAATCTTACTACGGGGGAATATGTAATGACTAGTCCAATGATTTCTATACCCATGGGTGGTGTTGATGTCATACCAGGGGCCCACTGGTTACAATCATTGGGAACTGTGGATTTTAGTTTTCAAGAACTTTTCATGAAATTTTCATTGGAAGGAAAGGAATTTGAGTTAAAGGGTATCACATGGAAACCCAATAAGGTGGTAATCTCTAGTGGCATGACACAATTATTGAAAAAGGGGCATCAGGTTGTAATTGTACAACTATGCTCACTATATGTTCAAACATCTAAGCCATCTATTCACCTAGATCTCCAAGATATCATTGATAAGCATTCCAAAGTATTTGAAGATATTCCCAAAGGTCTTCCACCCACTCATGATCATGATCATGCTATTCAATTAATTCCTGGGAGTTCTACTCCTAAAATCAGGTCTTATAGATACCCTTATGCCCAAAAGAGTGAAATTGAGCATATGGTTAGAGAAATTTTAGAGACTGGAATTATTAGACCTATTCAAAGCTCTTACTCTGCACCGGTGGTAATGGTACTCAAGAAAGAGGGCTCATGGCATATTTGTCCAGATTATAAAGATCTCAACAAGATCACCATTAAAGAAAAGTTTCCCATTCCCGTCATTGATGAATTGTTATATGAACTACATGGAGAAATATACTTCACAAATTTGGATCTTCGTTTAGGGTATCATTAGATTAGAATGAAGGAAGAAGATATCCCAAAAACAACATTCAAAACTCATGAAGGCCATTATGAATTTTTGGTCATGCCTTTTGGCCTTACGAATGCACCTTCCACATTCCAAGGGTTGATGAATTCCATTTTCAATCCCTTCCTTTGAAAATTTGTGTAAGTATTTTTTGATGATAGACTAATCTATAGAAATTCTTGGGAAGATCATGTTCGACATGTTGACAGGGTGATACAACTACTAAAGGAGAAACAACTACATGCCAAACCATCCAAATGATTCTTTGGGGTGAAGGAGGTAGAGTATTTGGGTCATATTGTATCTCATGAAGGTGTCAAGTTAGACCCTAACAAGATTAAATCCATGATGGACTAGCCAATTCCAAAAACATTGAAGAATCTTAGAGGATTTTTGGGTTTGAGAGGTTACTACCACAAGTTTGTTTGTAACTATGGAATAATAACAACACCTTTAACTGCATTAAATAAGAAGGATGCATTTTCATGGACTCCATAGGAAACTCAAGATTTTGAACAACTTAAAAAGGAAATGTGAAAATCTCCTATCTTGACCACACCAGACTTCACAAAAACCCTTATTCTGGAATGTGATGCCTCGAGAAATAACATTGGTCTTGTTTTAATGCACGAAGGAAGGCCCTTTTCTTTTGAAAGTCGGCCACTGAAGGGAAATGAATTACACAAACCCATTTATGAGAAGGAAATGATGGAAATAGTACATGCATTGAACAAATGGAACCCTTACCTAATAGGTAGGAACTTCAAGGTCAAAACAAATCATGACAGTCTTAAATACTTCTTGGAAAAAAGACTATCTTCAAAAGAGCAACAAAATTGGGTGACCAAGATGTTGGGTTATGAATTTGAAATCATTTACAAAAAGGGGAAGCAAAATGTTGTGGCACATGCACTCTCAAGAAAGGATGAATATGTTGAGGTATTTATCTGTGCTATCTCTATCATCCAACCTAATCAAATAATAGAAGCAATTGATGAATGGAAGAATGACGAAGAAGTGTGGATTCTCATTCAAAGGTTGCAATAGGATTCCAGTGCATTCGATACATTTACATGGAAAAATGATTCACTATGGTACAAATATCGCTTATATTAATGCAAGAAATCCCAACTCAAACAAAAGGTACTTTTGGAATTGCACACCTCTTTGGTAGGAGGTCACTCATGATTTTTGAAAACCTATCACAAGGTCAAGAGGGAATTTTTTAAGGATGTCCTTAAAACAAATGTTCAAAGGTTTGTGGAAGAATTTCTAGTTTTCCAACAAAATAAGGTCAAAACAGTTAAGACCCTAGGTCTCTTACAACCATTAGTCATTCTAAGTCAACATTGGGAGAAGGTTTCCATGGATTTCATCACAGGGTTACCAAAGTATGAAGGAAAGAGTGTAATCATGGTGATTGTTGATAGAATTATCAATTAAACACACTTTTGTTCACTCTCTCATCCTTTCAAATCCAGTACAGTTGCTACCACAATCATGGAGACATTTCAAAATCTACATAGAAGACTAAAGATTATTGTAAGTGACAAAGATCCCATCTTCACTAGACAATTTTGGAAAGAATTATTTTCTTGTTTGGGTACTTAATTGGCTCATAGCTCATCTTATCATCCACAATCTGATGGAAAAAGTGAGATAGTGAACAAATGTATGGAAGTATACCTTTATTTCTTTGTCTCTGATAAATAAATAGAATGGTTCAAGTGCTTACCCTTGGGAGAATGGTGGAATAACACTTCCTTTCATACTACAACAAAAATGACACCATTTCTGGCGCTTTATGGATATCACCCACCATCCATCACTTCTTCTCTCAAAGAAAAATATAAGGTTCAAGCAGTGGAAGATCACATAAAGCATCAACAACAAGTTCTTCAACTCTACAACCTGACCATGGCATAAAATCGCATGAAACAACAAGCAAATCAACATTGTAGTGAAAGAAGTTTTGAAGTAGGGGATTGGGTATTTTTAAGACTACAACCATACAAAGAGATGTCCCTTAGGAAATATAGGAAGGATAATAAATTATCACTGAATTATTATGGCCCTTATAAGATGTTTCAAAAGATTGGTACTATGGCATACAAATCGGAGTTGATTGCATCTTCGCAAGTACACCCTGTTTTCCATGTTTCATGCTTAAAGAAGGTTATAGGTGACAAGATCCCAGTTCAAACTATATATTCAGAACTTGACGAGGAAGGAAAAATCATATTGGAATCTGAAGCTACCAATTACACAAGAATTTTCCAACTGAGGAATATATCAATTTCAAAGTATCTCATTAAGTGGAAGAAACTACCTGCTAAAGATTCCACGTGGGAAGATGATTCTTTTATACATAAGCATCCAAAACTACTCAAGTGTTGAGAACAACACTTGTTTGAAGGGGAGGGGCATGTTAAGCCCTAATTCGTGGCACATTACCCCTTAATTGGGGCATATTACATTAATATTTTTATTTTATTTATGTCGGCTTGGGTCCATTAGTTGTAATTGTACCTCCTAGTCTCCTATATATACCAAGGAGACCTTTTCATTTTGAATCATCTTGTAACTGTGGATTCATATGATGTATAAGGAGGTTTTCCCCTTAAAGAGGCTTATTATATGAATTTCTCTCTTTTCCAAGGCGTTGAATACTTATTCTGAGGATTTTATGTTATTTTAAAATTTGGTGAACTTAACAAAAATCTTGCTCCATATTCTCATCTGTTCGGTCAATATACCTTTGGCTTTGATATGGGTCTAGAGGTTGAGTCACTTTCATTCCATCAGATTCAAAGGTCATAGTTTCTTTCTTAATATATATTATAACATAGTTCTTGTAGGCCCAGTCAATACCTAATAGAGATGGGTATGAATATCCCCCTGCCATTATTTAAATGACCTCGAAGTCCACCACTATTTTGACACCAGCCAAATCCACCTTGACATTTTGCAACCTTCCCATTAGATAAATGCAATACTAATTTCCCATTCGCAACTAAATAGGAGAGTACACTAAATTGGGTTTTCCCATAGCTTCCCAAGTCTTCTTTGGAAATATGTTGACATTAGATCTTAAGTCCAACATAAAATCCCAGATCTCATAATCTCCAATGTGAGTATTCAAGATGAATTCTCTCCCAGTTCTCCTCTTTCTTCTATGTACTATTGGATTACTGAGAGGGGGGGGGGGGTGAATCCGTAATAGTGTAATTATATTCCTTTTTCTTCAAATTTTATATCAATGTAGAACTGTTATCCAATAATGAGCAGTAAGAAATAAACAATCACACACATACACAGTACACTAGTGTTTTACGTGGAAACTCAAATCGGGAGAAAACCACATAATGTTTTTTCTTATATGTCTTGAAGAATTACATTCATTGGAAGCACCAATTTCCTTTTTTTTCCAACTGCAACTGGAAGGAGGCTCCAACCCCCTAGTTTCTCAGGCTACAGCCCAAGGGAAGCTCCAACTCCCCAATTCTTTGGCTACAACTAGAAGGAGGCTACAACCCCCTATGTTCTTTGGCTACAACCGAAAGGTGGCTACAACCACATGTCCTTGCCCCATCCTGCCACCCTGAAGTAGAAGTAGAATGATGGAACCACTGTTACACTATCACTGTGAGATATACCATTGTAAACCTGTACCAATAAATCTGAACCATGCATCAACCATGCATCAACCTGTACCTCAACCTGTAATCAACCTGTACCATAAAAAAGTGCATCAACCATGCACCAACCTATACCAAACAACCTGTAAT
>ML777256.1:408369-446366 GCA_009831015.1 Picea engelmannii
GTACCAACATCATCAACTATACACCTCATGTATGTGCCAACTCATCAACTACTTGTCTCAACCATGTACTCAACATGTACCTCAACCAAAAGCCCTCATCAATTTCATCATCCAAATCTGATTTGTATCTCTGTAATAGACCTAATGTATATGATCACATTCCTGCAAACCTTACTTAACTTTAACAACAAGAGACTAGCATTTTCATCAAACTTTTCTCTAGTTTCACAGGCCTAGTTTTTGATTAGTCAACAGCCCTAACTTGAAGTAATCATAACTTTGAACCTATAATGTATAAAGATATGAAAATGATACACAATGTTCTTCAGTGCGTTTTATGCAATTCCTCCAGATTTCACTACTTGGAACCTCTCATAAAAGGACTTATAGCAAAAATGGCATACCTTACCGAATTCTGACTTATTCTACAGAGCAACCTTGTAGAGAGTGCCTCGCATGAAATATTCATTGAATTGATATGAAACCAATAAAAAGAATACTAAATAATTTACCCTAACCAACACATTTGGTCTCACTAAATTTGGATCTTTTATGAAGACTTTATGACGTTTTTAGCCGAAACACTTGTTTTTGACTAGTTTTAGGACTAACCACAAATGTTATTTTCCACAGAGTGTAAATCCAAAAATAAAACGACCCAGAAGCTAAATTTTTTACCACAGATACTTGGGTGTGTTTTCTTAATGCCATAGAAATTTCACCTTCTGAATCATTATAGAAAAAAAGTTATAGCAAAAATGGTGAGATGACTTGTAAATAACATACCTTAGAAAGCACCATCAAAAGAATTTATCCTTCCTTGCATTTCGGCCTTCTTTTCTTCACATTCCCTCAGAAATTTGGCTTAGATATCCTTTGTTACCTTATACACCTATATATATTCAATATTCTCAAGTGTGATTAAAATGAGAGAGCCTTTCCTCTTATTTATACTCTCCAAGTAGCTTCCTTAAAACATCTTCTAGGTCACTTGACCCACTTTCCTTATTTTAGGTTTAACCCACTTCTAATTTCTCCATTAAATTTATTATTGAAATAATGTATTTTGTATTCACTTTGAATTATAATACACTGATCACTTCACTTTATTATTTACCTTTTAAAATCTCTTAAACCACTTTGACTACTTTGACCTTTTGGGGCTTCTAGATGACATATGAGGGTCCTCCAACTTCGTAAGGCCATAACTCTCAAACCGTGAGGAGCTATGTGACATTCCACATACCACCAGAAATGGAATGACATGTACTATCCATATAGAATATTATTACCTTCAAATATAGCAAAAATCATATCGTTATCCATCAAACAAACTTGGGTCCATTACCCAAACCTGGGTTCTCCAACTTCACATGGTCATAACTGTCTAACCGTGATGAGTTATGTGACGTTATAAATAACACCAGAAATGGCATGAAAAGAAATATACATCTAGGATAGTTTCCCTGACAAATTCATTATCCTTCATCTCATTATTCCACAATTAAGCATGGGTTCTCTTACTCCACAAAACGTCTTCCTGTGAGGGATTTCACCATAAGGGGACCACTTTGGAGTTCATCCATATTTACTTCTTATCAACCATGACAAAACAATAATGAGTCATATTTACATAAAAAAATCTTGGGTCCATTACCCAAACCTTTGTGCTATAGAGCTTTCTTCAAGGGTTGATATCAGTGACAACCAACCTTAATCAACAATATCCCCCTTTGGCATTGATGGCAACACTCTGATGCAAAATTGAAATCATATCACTCATGCTCCCCATGGAACCATGCCTCTATTATCTGCATCTGATAAATCCACCTCTATCCTCTACATATGATAAATCTCTCCCCCTTTTTCATCAATGGAAAAGGTATATTTCCATCCGTGGTTGCTCCCCCTGATTGAACTATTCTTTTATGGTGCTTCCTCATGTACATCTAATACATATAAGACACGCATTCAAAAAGAATTAATTTTGGAGTAGAAATAACTCCAAGTCTTTGGCGAAGATATTCAAAAGCTTCTCGTGGAAGTGGTTTTGTAAATATGTCTGCCACTTGTTCTTTTGTGCCCGCATACTCAACTTTAATGTTCTTTTCTATAACCTGTTCTTGTAGAAAGTGATACTTGATTGGAATGTGCTTTGTCTTGGAGTGCATCACCGAGTTTTTTGAGATACTGATGGAACTTGTATTATCACAATATATTAGAATGGGCTCATCATACTCAACCTGTATATCTGTCAAAGTTTGTTTCATCCAAATAACCCGTGTACAACATGCTGTTGTTGCAATATACTCTGCCTCGACTGTAGATAGAGATACTGATGATTTTTTCTTGCTTAGCCATGATACCAAACACTCACCTAAGTAGAACATTGATCCACTGGTGCTTTTTCAGTCATCAATATGACCTACCCAATCTGCATCTATATAGGCAATAAGTGATAGATATTTTTCTTTTGGATACCATAATCCAAACTCTTTTGTTCCTTTGAGATATATGAAGATCCTCTTTATTGATAATACATGTGATTCTTTTGGTGCTTCTTGAAATCGTGCCACTTGTCCAACTACTTGCATTACATCTGGTCTGGATGTTTTCACATATAGTAGGTTGCCAATCATTGACCTGTATTGCCTCTGATCTGTCGATTTCAAATCTTCATCTTTGCTCAACTTACAACTGGTTTGCAATCTTCCATTCCGAACCTCTTTAGCATTTCTCTGATATACTTGGTTTGAGAAATAAAATTTCCTTGGTTGCTTTGATGTATCTGAAGTCCCATAAAGAAGGATAATTCTCTAAGTAACGAAATTTCAAATTCATTCTGCATGTATTTTGCAAATTTATGGCTTAACCAGTCATCATCACTACCAAAAATAATATCATCAACATAAACTTCAATTAATAAAATATTACGTTGACTTACCTTGATGTAGAGGTTGTTGTCTGCACTTCCTTTTTTGAACTCTGTCTGCTGCAGATACTTATCCAGTCTTGAGTACTATGCTCCAGGAGCCCGTTTTAGACCATACAAGTCCTTCTTTAATTTACACACACAGTCTGTGTTCTATGACAACTGAAATCCTTCTGGTTGTTCAATGTAGACTTCTTCTTCAAGTTCCCCATTCAGAAAATTTGATTTTACATCCATCTGATATACTTTGACATTTTTGGAGCATGCATAAGCTAAAAGAAAACATATTGCTTCCATTCTGGCAAATGGGGAAAATGTCTCTTCAAAGTTGATTCCTTCAATACGTTCATATCATTTACATACAATCTAGATTTGTTCCTTGTAACCTGTCCATCTTCATTCAATTTATTCTTGAAAACCCATTTTGTGTCGATCACATTCTTATTCTTTGGTCTTGGAACCAATTCCCAAGTGTCATTTTTCTCTATTTGATCCAATTTTTCATCCATAGACTTATTCCAAAATTCATCCTTGTTGGCTTCTTCAAAACAGTTTGGTTCAATTGTAGATAAGAGTGCTAGGCGTGTCTGTTCTGGTGAATATATTTTTCTTCTAGTCTCAACTCTTGCATCTTTGTTTCCAATAATCTGATCTGAATGATGATTCTTTTGTACTCATTTGCTAGGTGTATTTGGAGATACTTGTTGAACTTTCTCTTTTGCTTCTGTTAGATTCTCTTCATCTTCATCTTCCTCTTCTACTTCTTTTTCATCTTCTTCTTCAAAAATTTGTTCCATTGATTTGTTTTCTTCTTCCTTTGATTTTGGTCTGCCCGTTTCATCAATTGTTACGTTGATGCTTTCCAAAACTTTGTTTAATCTTAGATTGTAACACTTGTATGATTTCCTTGTACTTGAGTAACCAACAAGTATTCATTTTTCCACACGAGATTCAAACTTTCCCATTCTTCCATCTTCTCTTTTGATGTAGCATTTGCTTCCAAAAACTCTGAAGTGCTTCACATTTGTTGGTCTTCCTTTCCATAGCTTGTAGGGAGTTTTATCAGTGTTGTTTCTGAGAATTACTCTGTTTTGAATGATAACTATTGTATGCACTGCCAATGTCCAAAAAATATCTGTCAACTTTGAATTCATTATCATTGTTCGAGCCATTTCTTGTACTATCCTGTTCTTTCTTTCAACAACTCCATTCTGTTGAGGTGTCCTAGCGACAGAGAATTGTCTTTTTATTCCATGATTGTTGTAGTAGTCCATGAATTACTTTGAGGTGAATTCTCCCCCATTATCCAATATTAATCATTTGATTCTTGAATCCATCTCATTTTCAACCATTTCCTTGTAGATCTTAAAATTTTCAAAAGCTTCTGACTTGTTCTTGAGAAAGAAAATTGTAGTCATTCTTGTATAATCATCAATTAATAACATAAAGTATCTCTCACATTTTAAGCCTTTTGTTGTAGTTGGTCCAACCAGATCAGTATGCACAATTTCCAGTGGTTTTTTTGTTGAATATTCCTTTGATTTGAACCTGGTCTTTGTTTGCTTTCCTTGTTGGCAATTCTTGCATAAAGTGTTGGTTGGTTTCATGATCTGGGGAATTTATCTGACTGCTTCGCTTTTGCTAAATTTGACAAGGTTATCAAAATGCATGTGACCCATTCTTATGTGCCATAGCCAACTTTCATCTTCCTTTCCTAGACAACACTTTTCATTTCCAATTTCGCTTAACACATCTATGTTGCTTGAAGTTCTTGCATCTGTAGTGACCAATTTCCTTGAACCTTCTTTTCTTATCTCACACTTTTGTGAATCGAAAGTAACTTTATGAACTTGGTCACACATTTGATTCACACCTAAAAGATTATATTTCATATCTTCTACTAGTAGAACATTTTCTTCCTTTTCATTCTTGTTCCCAATTCAGACTGTGTCTTTTCCAATGATTTTGGTTGAATCATCATTTCCGAAGGAGACTGATCCATCTCTTTCCTTTCTACTGTAAGAAACTTATCTCTATCACTTGTCATTTGTTTTGAACATCCACTGTCAACATACCAACCACGTTTCTTCTATTTATCTTGTAGAGCGAATGTACATTCTTCATTGCTATATTGATCTTGCTTTCTTATCCATGTCATTTTCTGAGGTTCTTGTTTGTGACTATGTTGAGGTTCTTTAGGAGGGACTGTCATTCTGCAATTTTTGGCCATGTGTCCAAAATTGTTACATTTATAACATTCAACTTCAGTGCTCAAAGATTCAAACCTATTGTAACTTCTTCTTTGTGTTTCACTAGGTCTTCTTGAATAACCCCTTTGTGTATGACTCTCAAAATAGTTATTGTTCCTGTTGTTAGCTATGCAATTTACAACTTTTTGTCCAAAATTATTACATGCATAACATAAACCAAAAAATATAGTTTGATACCTGGTAGTTGAAAATATTTTGAAATGAGGTGCTCTTATGAATCCTTATTCTTCTTGAGGCCTGTCTATCTATTGTTGATTCTGAAATCTGGATCTTCTCGGTGGAGGAGTGTCCCTGTAATCTTCCTTGTATATCTTTTTATCCCCTTTGATTGTTTCTGCATAGCTTTTTGGATTTGTTTTTTGCTCTGTTGTTTTGGAGATTGATCCCTTTTCTATCTGATTGTATCCAAGTGCGGACTTGTCAAGATGAGATTTTTGACTGCTGATATTGTCATCCAAAACTTTTGAGCTATTCTGCATATTTTTCTTTTGAATATCCTTTCTTAGTGTGACAATCTCTGCTTCCAAGTTTCCAATGATCCTGTCCTTTCCTTCTAGATTTTATTTGAGTGCTTCTTCAATTATTTTATATTCTTCTATTTGAACCTTCAATTTTGTGATCATTTGTTCTAGTTCTGCTTGTAGTTTCTTTTTTTTCTTGTTTTCTCTTTTGATAACTTCTATGGAACTCATTAATTCTTATCAGAAGTCAACTTTTGCCTCTTCAATTTCTTCTTCATATGATTCTTCAGAGTCTTCTACTTCCATGAATAGAAATCTCCTTGTTTCACTGAAACTGACTTCATCTTCATCTGATGATGAGATGTCTTCTTTGGTGCAAAATCTTTTCTTGAAAACTTTCTTTGTAGTTCTTTTACCTTTATATGTTTGTCTGCATTTTGAGTAACCTTCATCATTTCTCTTTTTCTTATGAGGACATTTGTTAGAAAAATGACTAATACCATCACAATTAAAAAAAATTAAAGGAAGCTTACCTCTATACCTACCATTGGTTCCCTTGTTCAGTCTTTTGACGAAGTTGGCCACTTCTTCATCATTTTCCGAGACATCGCTGCTGTTGCTATATTCTTGTTGTTCCTTTTTCTTTTTCTTTGATCTTTTGGATGCTTTGAAGGATGCTTCTTTTACATCTAGATTTTCCTGTTTAGTTCTCATCTCATATGCTCTGAAGATTCCATGCAGTTTATCCATGCTTATTGAATTTAGATCCGATCTTTCTTCTAGTGCTGATATCTTAGGGTTGAATCTAATAGGACGAGATATTAGTACCTTTTGAACAATTATAGATTCTTCGATTTCTTCTCCCAATCTTATGATTGCATTCACCGTTTCATCGATTCATAAGAAGTAGGCTGCGATATCTTCATCTTCCTTCATTTTTAGTTGTTCGAACTGACCTTTGTAATTTTGAATCTTTGCTTCTTTCACTTTTGAATCTCCTTCATAAATATTTCGAAGCTTGTCCCAAATCTCTTTAGAAGATTTACAATGTGAAGCTTTGGTGACTACCGTATCATTGAGACCATTTAAAAGTGCATTTTTGTCTTTGGAATTATTCTCACCGAGTTTCACTTCTTTGTCATTTGTTGGTGGAATTGTTGGTGTTGTGTATCCATCTACAATTGATTTCCAAACTTGAAATCCCTATGCCTGTATATATGTCTTCATCCTTATGCTCGAAAAAAAATACTTGTGTCCATCAAACTGTGGTATTCCATTTTTATACGAGTTGGTACTCTCTATGTTCTACATTTAAGTGGTTAAACTGATTTCTGAAGGAACCTTCTCTGATACCAATTGTTAGATTACTAAGAGGGGGGGTGAATCAGTGATAGCATAATTATAATCCTTTTTCTTCAAATGTTATATCATTGTAGAATTATTATCCAATAATGAGAAGTAAGAAATAAACAATCAGACAAATACACAATACACTAGTGTTTTACATGGAAACCCAAATCGGGAGAAAACCAAGGAATGATTTTTCTTATATGTCTTGAAGAATTACATTCATTAGAAGCACCAAATTCCTTTGTTTTCCAGATACAACTAGAAGGAGGCTCCAACCCCCTAGTTTCTTAGGCTACAACCTGAGGGAAGCTCCAACTCCCCAATTATCTGGCTACAACCCCCTATGTTCTCCGGCTACAACCGGAAGGTGGCTACAACCACCTGTCCTTGCCCTGTCCTGCCACCCTAAAGTAGAAGTAGAATGATGGAACCACTGTCACACTATCATTGTGAGATATATCGTTGTAAACCTATACCAATAAATCTGAACCATGTATCAACCTGTAATCAACCTGTACCATAAAAAAGTGCACCAACCATGCACCATCCTATACCAAACAACCTATAATCAACTTGTACCATAAAAAATGCATCCAAACATTTATCAAGTATGTACCAATCATGTGTAAACTACTCATCAACTATGACTCATCAATATGTACCAACATCATCAACTATACACCTCATGTATGTGCCAACTCATCAACTACTTGTCTCAACCATGTACTCAACATGTACCTCAACCAAAATCCCTCATCAATTTCATCATCCAAATCTGATTTGTAGCTCTGTAATAGACCTGGTATATATGATCACATTCCTGCAAACCTTCCTTAACTTTAACAACAAGAGACTAGCATTTTCATCAAACTTTTCTTTAGTCTCACATGCTTAGTTTTTGATTAGTCAACAACCCCAACTTGAAGTAATCATAACTTTGAAACTGTAATGTATAAATATATGAAACTAAGAAAAAATGTTCTTCAATTTTTTTATGCAATTCCTCCAGGTGTCACTACTTGGAACCTCTTAGAAAATGAGTTATAGAAAAAATGGCATACCTTGCTGAATTCTGGCTTATTCTAGAGAGCAACCTTGTAGAGTGTGCCCCGCATGAAATATTCATTTAATTGATATGAAAATATTTCAAAAAATACTAAATATTTTACCCTAACCAACAAATTTTGTCTCACAAAATTTGGATCTGTTATGAAGAAGTTATGATGTTTTTACCCGAAACACCTATTTTTTACTAGTTTCAGGACTAGCCACAAATGTTATTTTCCACGGAGTGTAACTCCAAAAATACAATGACCCATAAGCTAAATTGTTTACCATAGATACTTGGGTATGGTTTCTCAATGGAATAGCAATTTCACGGTCTGAATCATTACATAAAAAAAGTTATAGCGAAAATGGTGAGATGACCTGTAAATAACATACCTTAGAAAGCACCATCAAAAGAATTTATCCTTCCTTGCATTTCGGCCTTCTTTTCTTCACCTTCCCTCATAAATCTGGCTTATATATCCTTCATTATCTCAGACACCTATAGATATTCAATATTCTCAAGTGGGATTAAAATGAGAGAGCCTTTCCTCTTATTTATACTCTCCAAGTAGATTCCTTAAAAACATCTTCTAGGTCACTTGGCCCACTTTCCTTATTTTAGGGTTAACCCACTTCTAATTTCTCCATTAAATTTATTAATCAAATAATTTATTTTGTATTCAATTTGAATTATAATACACTCATCACTTCACTTTATTATTTACCTTTTAAAATATCTTAAACCACTTTGACTACTTTGACCTTTCGGGGCTTCTAGATGACATATGAGGGTCCTCCAACTTTGTAAGGCCATAACTCTCAAACCGTGAGGAGTTATGTGACATTCCACATACCACCAGAAATGGAATGACATGTACTATCCATATAGAATAATATTACTTTCAAATATAGAAAAAATCATACCGTTATCCATCAAACAAACTTGGGTCCAATACCCAAACCTGGGTTCTCCAACTTCACATGGTTATAACTCTCTAACCATGAGGAGTTATGTGAAGTTCTACATACCACTGAAAATGGAATGACAAGAACTATACATATAGGATAGTTTCCTTGACAAATTCACTATCCTTCATCTCATTATTCCACAATTAAGCATGGATTCTCTTACTCCGTAAAGCGTCTTCCCATGAGGGCTTTCACCATAAGGGGACCACTTTGGAGTTCATCCATATTTAATTCTTATCAACCATGACAAAACAATAATGAGTCATATTTACATCAAACAATATTGGGTCCATTTCCCAAACCTTTGTGCTACGGGGCTTTCTTCAAGGGTTGACATCAATGACAACCAACCTTAATCAACATGTACCCTACTTACATTCCTTTCTAGAAGGTTAGCAACAAGAGATTCCTATGGGTTTCCTTTGGCTCCCATATCCACTTTGATTATGTTCCACAACTTCCCAGTGATCTGTTCATCATCCAATATGTCTAAAAATAGTTGTAAACACAAATAAACAACCTTCTGTGACTTACCCGAGGGCTCCATCTAAGAAAGTGATTCTCTAGCGACTCTTGGTTGGTGATTGTTTGGATTAAAACATAGTTTTTCAACCTCAGGAATTGCAGAACTTGAAATTTGTTTGAACATTTCCATTGCATCCTTGAAGAATTCCTTCTACCTTATAGGATCATACTTGGTAGTCTTAGATACCTCCTTTTGAACTTGACCCGATGAGGACTTTCAATATTGGCATCGGTCTTGGTTCCTCCTCTAGTGGAAATGTTAATATTGCACTCTCTTCCCTCGACAATAGGTATGGGATCATAATTTATTATATTATTTCCTCTTTCCCTTATGCAATATTTCCATTTGGAAATCATATCAGGACAATCTTTGGTGGCATGAGTATTATTTCTACAATATGCACACCATGGTATTTTTGGAAGTAGAAAATATATTGCAAGATGCCCTTGCTCATCAAAGTTGTAGCAGGGAACTGGTCCTCTTCCACCAGTCCTTCCACATTTGAAATTTTCTCCACCTATACGGCCTCCCCCAAATCCTTGAGGAGTTTCATTGAATTTGAATGCAGCTAGATTCAATCTGTCTGTGAGAGAATCCAAATCTCTACATTGGCTGGTAGCATGAATAGGTGAGCCACATAATTCATAATACATGGTTTTTAGAGTAGGGGTATACTTCTGTAGAATAATTCAGTTCCTCAGAGAGTTCCTGTGAATTCTATAGATCTCGAAATAATAATTGATTTGTCCTCCTTGATGATTTATAAAGGCATGGTATTGAACATGGTCACGAAATGGAACTGTAGAGGAAAATTGCACAACTTCTCCTGATGGTCCCATTGGCGGAGGATCCATAGGGTTAGTATAGGGTCCTGCACCCATCAATATTGGACATTCAGTTGTTGTATTACTTTCCATATAACAACCAATACACCATACCTACGGTTGACCTGTTCTAGGAAGGGTCAACTCCTGGATATTCTTAGTTAACACAAAGATACAACCCTGTAGTTGCACAATATTAACAACCCTGTAGTTGCACAATATTGTTATATTCAGGTGGTCTAATCACCCACAAGATTTCGAGATAACTTTCCATGTCCTCAATATTCATGGCTTGCTCCAACACTTCTCCTAAAGTAGCTATCTTTTGTTGAGTTAATTGGATTCGGGTTAAAGGTAACAATTCCTGAATAAACAACTCTCTCTGATGATCCTCATGGATAGGATTTTACAACTTCCTCATAACTTCTCTAAATATCTGATTATATTCCCAAGTTGACTCACCATATCTATGATTTATCTCCCACAACTTAGAAAGAGCATATTGATCTGACTGAGGTATCCGAAATTCCACTATAAACCTCTGCTTCACCTGAGCTAAAGATAAATCCTACCATTGATTTTTCCCTGGCTCAATAGATTTCATGTCCCATTTTAGAGCTTGACCCCTTAAAGTAGTCTAGAACTCAAACAATTTATTTGCATCTAGAGTTTCGCGAGACCTCTAGATGGCCTCATAGAGAAACCAATGTTGCTTGACATCCTCATCCCGTTCAGCCCAAAAATCCGAGTATCGAGTGAGATATCCTACATGTTGATGCACCATTGATGGATCTTGGGATCCTATTAAAATGAACCATGAGGGTATTGATAGTGATATAACTGAAACACTCACCACACTTCTGCTACTACTAATACTACTCAACCTTGTTGGACTAGAAGGGTTAGAAATGATAGAAACTACAAAAGGATTTAGTGTAGATATTACCAAATTTTCAGATGGTGTCGGGTGAATATGTGAATTGAGGCTGGTTTCTTTACCTAGGGAGCATAGTTATTTGATTTTTGGGGTCATGTTTTATTGCAAGGTTCCCTCTACCTTGAGATGCACTTTGGTATCTTTTGGTGTTATAGGTTCTGATTCTCCCGCAACTCCCTCTAAGGTCTCGACTGAATATTATTATTCAATGGCGGTGTTTATCCTTAATCCTTCATTCATCTCTCCTAAGGTTCCCTTCTCTTTCCTACCTCCTTTAAAACATTCACCTCTCTCACCAAATCTCTCCTTCAACAATTGGCTGGCTATCCTTTTGTGTCTTTGTAATTCTCGCAACTTCTCTAACTATTTTGTTTGACTACCATCACAATTTATCTCCTTCCGTGACTAATCAAGTCTCTTCATTACATTTCTCATCTGGCTCCACCACCTTTTTTTTAGCAGTTGTATCCCTCCTTAGAGATTATTCATCATTTCATTCTTCTCTCATTTCCCCCCCATCTCTAGAAAATCATTCTTTATTAACTCATGAACCCTTTTGCAAATCACTTTCCCTCAAGCACAGGGGTTTACACTGCCACATCAATTGAAGGAACGAGTAAAATCCCTTGTTCCACTAGAAAAATATGTATCCAAAGAGGGTTTTCCTGCAACATTCTTCCCCTGGCTCCTTCTTTGAACACAACTTTCACTATTCAAAAATATTGGTGGTTCTTTGCAGCAAATTTGATAATGTAACCCTCCAAAATAGTATGCGCCTAAAAATCTACAACACGAGAGATCCGATGATCCAACTAGTGAAGAGCCACTAAACCCTTAGTGGTCCTATTATATCTCCTTTTGACTTAGTATTTATACTCAGGAGTTTCTTGTAGTAGATATAACCACTAAAATACCTCTTCGGGGAACCTAATCCAAAAAATTTCATACTGGTCACTAGCAAGCTCTGAATATAACACAGTGCTTTTTACAACCCTAAATATTTTGTGTTGCAGCTCTGCTTCTCGTTGTATGAATGTGTCTCAAATTCTTTCCCACCAATTCTCAACATCAGATTTATAAATTCGATGAGGCATCATCTAAAAACTCACTTTAAATATCAGGTCCCTACAATGAAACCATTTGTTGGTACAAGGTTGAGACCAGGGTTCTCTAAGGTTTCCAACAAAACGACATCGTTGTAGTCTAGAAATTTCAACATATTCATCCTTCCACAAGGGAATTAAGTCTCACCCGAGGCATAGCCAAGACTTGGATGATGAAGTGAGTCAGGGAGAATGCAACATCATATTTATCTTAACACTAATTCGAACCATGTAATATGTCCCAAATAAATACACAAAAATGATAAAATACTAACCATATAAGAAATAAGTAATAGTGCGGAAAAACATATATTCATATACATCAAGACAAATCAACAAGAATAAGACTTTTAGGCCCCAAATTAATCCATTATATTAGCAACATCTCCCTTAACCATCATACAATAAATGTATTTCTCATGCAATAGATTGTGCAATTAGATCTATCCCCCAAAACCCATTACATACTCAAAACCTGTTGTGCAAGCACATTTCTACCAACAAATCCCATTACAATATTTTATCAAGATTGACTTGATCCCAATCCAACCAAAAATATTAACAATATATCTCTCCTTTGTACTTCATTATCCTCTTCCTCGTCACATTGCCTTCCTCTTTATACTTTTCTCTTGGTCGCTTCTTGGATTCCTTGTTCCACTATTTTTTTGGCTTTTCCCCATTGGAGATTGATGATATTGGCCTTTTTCACTGATTGTCTAGCTGGCACATGATGCTTTTTGCTATCTCCGTCGCTTTTACACTTTTAGTTAGTTGTCTGTTCTTCTAAGTATTTTCCAATACTTCTTCATCTTCCAACTGACATACATTTCTTTCCCCAAAACTTCGACATTTCCAAAAATGGAGGGCCCAAAATAAGAAACATTGGTGTACTAGTGCTTTCATACAATTGTTTTTGACATAGGTGTTCCACCACAAATTGGGAAATTATGTCTACAGGTCAAGAAATTTGTTAAAATAATCAAGTGTGATGATTTTGTCTTAATTTGTTGATAGGAATTAAAGCATAATCCAAAAGTTACTAATGTTAATTGCTTAGGATAAAAAATTCCCTATAAAATTCCTTATGGCTAAAGAAAGAAAAGTGTCTAGTAAAAATAAAGAAAAAGATAAAAAAATGAAAACTTCAAAATCCTAATTGTATAAGCGAAGAATCGTAAACTAATCTATGACTGAAAATTAAAAGAAAGTTCTAGAATGTATAAAAAAGGGAAACCCAAAATCATTATTTACAAACAAGGTGAAAAATCATCCATAAATCAAGCAAAATATTGTAAACTTGTACATTCAAAAGCAATATTAAAATATGAGCATGAAGAATAAAATCAAATAATTTTAGACTGAGATCAAAATCAAGTATAGAACAATCAAACCATCATTCCAATCAACATTGTGATAAAAATGTTGAACTCAACATCTTGATAAGACATAAGATAAAACATGAAAGAATCAAAAGAAGGAATCAATATTGGTGAGGTATGATGAAAATAAAATGAATAAATCCAAAATTTTGACCTCATGTAATTTTGATATTCAGTCGATTCTCTCAATTAACCTATGTTCTTCCTTTTATTTGTTGATGTACAATTTGATTAATATCACTAGAGGAGAAAGTTATTTTCAACAAAACTGAGTTGTTTAGCTAGCATGTCTTCTTTATTAAAAATAATAAATGGAAAAGAAATATAACTAAAAAATAGAAAATAGAGACTAAACTAAACTAAAACAATCAAATGAACATAAACTAATTCAACAAACAAATGTGAATAATTAAAATGAATATCAATTACGGGGACCTTATTCTTTGGGTAACACCTCAGAGGAGAGAAATAGGTAACTTAACACAAAAATAAGTAATTTCACTCTTTTATTCACAATTTCATTTATTGAAAATCAATTATTCTACTCAGATAAAAATGAAAAATGACTAATAGGAAAGAATACGCTAAGAAAAAATAAACTAAAATCAAGAAATAAACTATTACTAACTCTACACTACACTGTGCTATACTAGCCAAATAGAGATAAGTGTAGTCATAGTTGTCAGAAAGTTGGATTAGGTTGATGGAAAGTTGGTATGTATTGTTGGTTGTCATTTATGTCAACCATTGGAGAGTTATATTGTAGATTGATGTCAATCCTTAGTGATAGATGTCAACCCTTGGAGAAAGTCTGTTAGCGAATTCTGGTAGCACAAAGGTTTGGGTAATGGACCAAAGTTTGTTTGATGTATAATGGTATGAGTTTTAATATATTTGAAGGTAAGAATATTCTATATGGGTATTACATGTCATGCCATTTTCGGTGGTATGTGGAACATGACATAACTCCTCACGGTTAGAGAGTTATGGCCATGTGAAGTTGGAGAACCCAAGTTTGGGTAATGGACCCAAGTTTGGGTAATGGACCCAAGTTTGTTTGATGTATAATGGTATGATTTTTGATATATTTGTAGGTAAAACTATTCTAGATGGATATTACATGCCATTCCATTTTTGGTGGTATGTGAAACGTCACATAGCTCCTCATGGTTTGAGAGTTATGGCCTTACGAATTTGGAGGGCCCTCATATGTTGGCTTGAAGCCCCAAAAGGTCAAAGAAGTCAAAGTTCTTGCAAAGAAGAAATTATTTAAATCACAAAGTGAAATGACAAAGTCAAAAAGGATTATTTAAATAATAAAGTGAAGTGACAAAGTCAAATAGGATTATTTAAATAATAAAGTGAAGTGATAAAATCAAAGAGGATTATTTAAGTAATAAAGTGAAGTGACAAAGTCAAGGAGGATTATTTAAACAATAAAGTAAATGGAGAACTTTCTAATTATGGAAAGTGGTTATAAGAAAGTTAAACTTAAAATGAGGAAAATGGGTTAAGTGGTCAAGTGGCTATTGGATACATGGACAAGTGGAAAATTGGGTAAAGTTGGACATAGGTGACTATGTGGACAAAGTGGCCTAGAAGATGCTTCTAAGAAAGCTACTTGGAGAGTATAAATAAGAGACATGGCTCTCTCATTTTAATTATATTTGAGAATATTGAATATCTACAGGTGACTGAGGTAAACAAAGGATATCTAAGCCTAATTTCAAAGGGAAGGTGAAATAAAGAAGGCCAAAATTCAAGGGAGGATAAATTCTTTTGATGATGCTTTCTAAGGTATGTTATTTATAGGTCATATCACCATTTTCATAATAAATTGTTTTCTAGAATGATTATGATTATGACATTGGGAGGACATTGCGAAAACATATACAATTAGTTGTGGTACGAATTTCATCCTGTGGGTCATTGTATTTTTGGAGTTACACTCCGTGGAATATAGGGTTTGTGGCTAGTCCTGAAACTAGTCTAAAACAAGTGTTTCCGGTAAAAACGTCATAACTTCTTCATAACAGACCCAAATTTAGTAATACCAAATGTGCTGGTTAGAGTACAGTCTGTAGTATTCTGTGTAAATTTTTCAGATCCATACACCAAATATTCCATGTGGGACACACTCTACAAGTTCACTCTCTAGAATAAGCTAGAATTCAACAAGGTATGCCATTTGTTCTATAACTCCTTTTCTGATAGGTTCCAAGTAGTGTCACTTGGAGGAATTACATAAACAAATTGAAGAACATTGTGTACTATTTTCATATCTTTATTCATTACAGGCACATATTTACGATTATTTCAAGTTAGGGTTGTTGACTAATCCAAAACTAGTCATGTGAGACAAAAGTAAAGTTTGATGAAAATGCTAGTCTCTTGTTGTTAAAGTTAAGGAAGGTTTGTAGGTATGTGATCATCTACACCAGGTCTATTAAAGAGTTACAAATCAGATTTGGATGATGAAATTGATGAGGGATTTTGGTTGAGGTACATGTTGGGTACATGGTTGAGACAAGTAGTTGATGAGTTGGCACATACATGAGGTGTATAGTTGATGATGTTGGTACATCTTGATGAGTCATAGTTGATGAGTAGTCGATACATGATTGGTACATACTTGGTACATGGTTGGAGGCACTTGTTAGCAGTATTGTTAACACATGGTTTATGGATGATGTAGCATACTTGTATTGGTATATTATTAGAAGCACATATTGATCTTGGTGATGATTATGAATTGTTGTGTTATGCTTGGTTGATGCACATCTTTGAGATTTGTCTTGGTGATTGATCTTGGTGAGTAGATCTGATTTGGTTGATAAGATTAATGAGACAGGTTGTTGTGATAGATTGTTTGGAATGGTTGTTGTGACAGGTTATTCGTACAGGTTTGGTGCATGGTTAATGCACTTATTCATGGTATAGGTTGAGGTACATATTAGTGCATGGTTGATGTACTTGTTTATGGTACAGGTTGATTACAAGTTGTTTGGTATAGGTTGGTGCATGGTTGATGCATTTGTTTATGGTATAGGTTGAGGTAAAGGTTGATGCATGGTTGATACATGGTTCGGGTTATTGGTATAGGTTGTTTGGTGCCGGTTTATTGGTACAAGTTTACAAAAATATATTTCACAGTGATAGTGTGATAGTGGTTCCATCATTCTACTCATACATCAAGGTGGTTGTACAAGGAAAGGACAGGTGATTGTAGATACCTTAAGGTTGTATCCAGAGAACATAGGGGGTTGTAGCCTCCTTCTAGTTGTAGCCAAAGAATTGGGGAGTTGGAGATTCCCTCAGGTTGTAGCTTGAGAAACTAGGAGTTTGGAGCCTCATTCCATTTGTAGCTAGAAAACAAAGGAAGTTGGTGCTTCCAATGAATGTAATTCTTCAAGAAATATAAGAAAAATCATTTCATGGTTTTCTCCCACTTTGGGTTTCCATGTAAAAAAACTGGTGTACTGTGTATGTGTATGATTGTTCATTTGTTCAATATTTATTTACTCTGCAAATATTGGATGATAATGCTACATTGATATAACACTTCCATTATATGGTTAAAAAGGATTACATTTCTCTATTACTGATTCAACCCCCCTCTCAATAATCCAATAATTGGTATCAGAGTAGGTTCCTTCAGAAATCAGTTTAACCATTGAAAGGTAGATCATGGAGAGAAACAACATGTATAAAAATGGAATACCAATGTTTAATGCTTAGAATGGATTTAATTATGAGACATGGAGCAGAAGGATGGAAGTATTTTTACATGAACAGGGACATTATATTTGGCTATCAGTTGTTACAGGATATGGTAGTTCAAAAAGGGAAAAGACTGCAACCAATAAGGAATTGAAGAAGAATAACAAAATAGCAATGGATTTCATCTGGGAAGGATTACCTAATCTGGTAAGAGAAAAGGTTGGTAAATGTTCATCAGCCAAAGAAATTTGGGATAAGTTATGTGACATATATTCTTCACCCATCGCAGATTCAAAAAATACCAAAGAAGATATAGATACAAAACAAGAAGAAAGATGTTCATCAAGTCAGACAGATTCAAAAGAGGAAGAGTATGAAGAAGCATAAGTTGACCACAGAGAAAAAATGATCAGTGCAACTGAATATCTAAAGAAAGAAAGAGAAGAAAACAAGCCATCCAAGAAAGAATTGATGAAGCAAAAGTAAAGTGTTCAGGGTTTCGAAAAATATTAGAAGGTCATCTAGAATTTAAGAGCTCAACTAGAAGAGTCTAGAAGAATTGAATAAACCATCGAATATAAAAAGAAATGTTTAGAAGAAAACATGGCAGCACAAAAGGAAGAAGCGTAAAAGAGAGAAAAGATATTGATGTATCATCTCAAGGAAAGAACCAATGAATTAATCCAACTTGAGGAAGAGTTTGGTCAAGAAGAGAGAAGATTGGAAGAATAAATAATTACATTAAAAATACAACTTGAAGAAGCAAAGAGAACATAAGAGGTCATGAAGTCTCAGATAATGAAGAAAGAAGAAGAGGTTGAGAATATTGAAGAAGAAGTTGTCACACTAAGATTCAAAATTGTCATGCTGAACAAGAACGTTGAAGAGACAGAAACATCCACATCAATTGTAGAGAATGAATAGAAGCACTCTACATTGCTAGAAAAGAAGAATGAAGAAAATAGAAAGAGTTATGCAGAAGTACTCAAAGGAAGAAATAATGGTAAACCAGAATATAAGAAAACTAATAAAGATACATCTTCAAGAAGACCTTCCATGTTCAAGCCACAAAGAATCTTCAATCATGATCATGATCAGTCAAGGAAAAAATTCAGAAGGACTACACCAAAAAGAGGATCATTCACTCCCAGGTATGGAAATTTCTTTTATGGTCATTGTTGTACTAACTTTGGACATAAGGTTGTAGATTGCAGGGATTATAAAAGAAATGTTCAATCAAGAAATGCCTATGTGGCTCCACGTAACATTGAATGTTACAAATGTCATAAATATGGACACATATCTTGTGATTGTAGAAGCATGATCGATACTTCCATGAAAGAGAACACTGATATTAGATATAAGAAAGTATGGATAAGAAAACAAGAAGAACAGGTGAACAAATACCAGGTCCCAAAGATCACAAGATTGACAATAAAATGAGATGAAGAAAAATCTACAGAGAAAAAGAAGGATGTTAGATATAGAAAGGTTTGGAAAATAAATGAAAGAAAAGAAGGACAAGTAAATAAGTAACAGGTTCAAGAGATTGTACTTTCAGGTATTGTAGTGAAAGATGAATCCATAGAAAGAAAGAAATAAGTCATAGCTCAGAGAGATGATGAATCTACCAATGAAGATATATGATGAATACACATCAGAGAAAGAATTGTTCTAAGCCATCTGACTTAGAGACTCCCAGGTAATATGAATATTAGATAGGGGAGTCTATGCGATATTTGTGACATACCAAAGAACAATCCTTCGAGCAACTTGTAGAGTTTGAGAAGACATATCCAGATAATTCAGTTAGCATAAGTACAATTTGATAGATTAATCAAGACTTCATGATAGTATAGTGATAAATGGGTCAACATTATGGACAGCTGCACAAGTAGAGTCTTGGACAGTATGGACAAATATGGATTTGTAAGAACACTTAGCAGGTTTGGATAGATATATGAAAGTGGATGAGAGCATGGATTCAAATATTTGTTCAGAGAGTGGTTCAGAGACAAAGGAACATTATCATAATGGATGATAATTACACAGGAAATGGCTTGAACAATGATGATGGATTCCAAATTGACAGATATTTTTTGGACACATGCAATGCATACAACAGTTCACATTCAAAACAGATTAATTCTCAGAAACAACAATGACAAAACTCCCTACGAACTATGGAAATGAAGCACATACAACAACCTCTACATCAAGGTAACTCAAGGTAGTATTTTATTAATTGAAATTTATGTTGATGATATTGTTTTGGAAGTACTAATGATAGGTTAAGCCAGAAATTTGCAAAGGATATGCAAAATGAATTTGAAATGTCATTACTTGAAGAACTATCCTTATTTTTGGGTCTTCATATATGTCAAAGAAACCAAGGAATTTTTATTTCTGAAACTAAGTATATCAGAGAAATGCTAAAGAGGTTTGGAATGGAAGATTGCAAATCAGTTACCACTCCTATGCAAACCGGTTGCAAGTTGATAAAAGATGATGATTCAAAGTCTATAGACTAGAGGCAATACATGTCAATGATTGGTAGCTTACTATATGTGACATCATCCAGACTAGATGTAATGCAGGCAGTTGGACAGGTGGCAGGATTTCAAGAAGCACCAAAGGAATCACATGTATTAGTAGTGAAAATAATTTTCAAATATCTCAAAGGAACATAATATTTTGTATTATGGTATCCAAAAGGAAAGAATCTATCACTTATTGTCTACACAAATGTAGATTGGGAAGGTTTCATTGATGACTGATGAAGCACCAATGGAGCATATTTCTACTTGGGTGAGTGTTTAGTATCATGGTTAAGCAAGAAACAATGATCAATATCCTTATCTACAACCGAGGTAGAGTATATTGCAGCAACAACATGTTGTACACAGGTTCTATGGATGAAAAAAACTCTGACAGATATACAGGTTGAGTATGATGAGCCCATTCCAATCTATTGTGATAATACAAGAACCATTAGTATCTCAAATACCCCAGTGATGCACTCCAAGACAAAGGACATTCCAATCAAGTATCACTTTCTATGGGAATAGGTTGCAGAGAAGAACATCAGAGTTGAATATGTGGGCACAAAAGAACAAGTGGCAGACATCTTTACAAAACTGCTTCCATGGGTATCCTTTGAGCATATTCGCCAGAGACTAGGAGTAATTTATACTCCAAAGTGAATGATTTTGAATGATTATCTTATATGTCTTAAATGTACATGAGGAAGCACCATAAATAAGACAATTCAGGTTGGGAGATCAGTTTCAGGAAGAGTTCAGTTAGGGGGAGAAGCCTTGGATGGAAAGATACCTTTTCCATAGATGTCAAAGGGGGAGAGATAGAAACATTGATGAGGAGTATAAGAATGAATGTTCTCATGAATAAAAGTTTCCATCAATGTTGGCGTTGCCATCAATGCTAAAGGGGGAGATTGTTAGACAATTGGATTAGGTTGATGGACAATTGGTGTGTATTGTTGGTTTTCATTGATGTCAGCCATTGGAGAGTGATATATTATATTGATTTCAACCATTAGTGATTGATGTCAACCCTTGGAGAAAGTCCGGTAGCGAATTTCAGCATCACAAAGGTTTGGGTAATGGAGCCAAGTTTGTTTGATGTATAATGGTATGATTTTTAATATATTTGAATGTAAGACTATTCTATATGGGTAGTACATGTCATTCCATTTCCGATGGTATGTGTAACATCACATAACTCCTCACGGTTAGAGAGTTATGGCCATGTGAAGTTGGAGAACCCAGGTTTGGGTAATGGACCCAAGTTTGTTTGATGTATAATGGTATGATTTTTTATATATTTGCAGGTAAGACTATTTTATATGGATATTAAATGTCATGCCATTTCTGGTGGTATGTGGAATGTCACATAGCTCCTCACGGTTTGAGAGTTATGGCCTTACGAATTTGGAGGACCCTCATATGTTGGCTTGAAGCCCCAAAAGGTCAAAGAAGTCAAAGTGCTTGCAAAGAAGAAATTATTTAAATAATAAAGTGAAGTGACAAAGTAAAAAAGGATTATTTAAATAATAAATTGAAGTGACAAAGTCAAAGAGGATTATTTAAATAATAAAGTGAAGTGACAAAATCAAAGTGGATTATTTAAATAATAAAGTGAAGTGACAAAGTCAAGGAGGATTATTTAAATAATAAGGTGAAGTGACAAAGTCAAGGAGGATTATTTAAATAATAAAGTAAATGGAGAACTTTCTAATTATGGAAAGTGGTTATAAGAAGGTTAACCCTAAAATGAGGAAATTGGGTTAAGTGGTCAAGTGGCTATTGGATACATGGACAAGTGGAAAATTGGGAAAAGTTGGACATATGTGACTATGTGGACAAAGTGGCTATGTGGACAAAGTGGCCTAGAAGATGCTTCTAACGAAGCTACTTGGAGAGTATAAATAAGAGGCAAGGCTCTCTAATTTTAATCACACTTGAGCATATTGAATATCTACAGGTGACTGAGGTAACCAAATCATATCTAAGACAAATTTCATAGGGAAGGTGAAGTAAACAAGACTGAAATTCAAGGGAGGATAAATTCTTTTGATGATGCTTTCTAACGTATGTTATTTACAGGGCATATCACCATTTTAGAAATAACGTTTTTTCTAGAATGATTGAGACCATGATATTGGGAGGACATTGAGAAAACATATCCAAGTACTTGTGGTATGAATTTCATCTTGTGGGTTGTTGGAACAGGGGCAGACCCAAGGTTCAACTCTAATAGCGCACCAACAAGCCCTAACTATTGGCCCTTTTAGCAACACCTGTGAAGTAGATGCAGTCTCACCCAAAGAAGAAATAGGGGGTTGTAGGACACATGTGTCTACAACCATAGGAAATGTAAGTGGAATCAAGGCAACCACACATGGAGATAAAATTAATCTTTCCAAGCATAAACCTACTTCGCACGGTTATATATCAGATCTAACATACTAATGCATTATCAGCGTAACAAAAGTAAAGAACACAACATCAATCACTCACAACACAAGATATACGTGGTTCACCCTCTCCCTAAGGATACACCCATAGAACTATGCTTTATAATATATTAGGTGAAATATTACAGTTCTATCTGTGCTCTTAGCTTGCAGATATTCTCTCCTTCTCTCAATCTCCCTTCCCTATGCACACAGTTGTAGGGTTGATATTCACACCCACCTGAAGATCTTACAATACAAAATTCTCTTTCCTCACAATACTCCTCTCTCGACAATAACAATCATCACTCATCATACATCATCGAACTTGGACCAAACCCATCCCAGGTCCTCTTGACCTTTATTTATACATTACAATATCTCATCGACAACCTTAGGTCAAAAACCTATATACCAAAACCCTTGGTGTCTAAAACCCTAGGTCAACTTGACCCACGTTTTTAGGGTTTTGCGAGCTTGTCTTTCCTTCGTTCTCATGAGGTGCTCCAAAGAATCCATCAATAGATTTTCCCTCTTCCAGAGTTGTCCACGACCCGTCTTCCTTGTTGATCTGTCGTTCTCGCTCTCCTCGTCCAATGACTATTTTCCTTGCACTTCGCTCCATATTTTCTTCTCTTTTGGTCACTTCGACCCAATCTCAATCAACTTGTCTTCCGCATAGTTTGCGTTTCACATTTACTCTTCCCTTTTTCCTTGCTTTTCTTCCTCGATCCATACCGAAGGGCCAATAGGCCCCAAACACTCACTTGTGACTCGTCCCGAGGCACTCTGATCTGAATCTTCTGTTGTACCTCTACTTCAGACTGCACAATGTAGCCTATTATTTCTGCTCCATTCCTTCCCACCTTGTTCAAACTGTGTAATATACCTAAATTTTGACATAAAAAAAATTTCTACTACGGAACATTAATCGTAATTAACTTGATAGATTTGTTCTTATGATAAGATGACAATTTTTTCTCTACTATTAAACTCTGATAAGTTTCTTATATTATGGTTATCCATGTTGACCTTTTTATCCAACCCAACACATAGGGATCCAGGTCATGCTAAGATAACCACCCATTACTCTAACAATTCCATAAGTCCTAAATCTTCCAAACATTCATACATATCATATATATACTATACTAAACTTGGACTATGTAGGACTTAGGATTCATGATCCTAGAATTCTTCCCTATGCAAAAATAATTCTTAAAGTTATATGCAAGGGGATCTCAATAGTCTTTTAAAAGGGACAAGGTTCAAAATGATCCACAACCTAATGTAAATTGGGATACTTACCTTAGAAAATAGGTTGTAGGCTTAACCTAAGTACTAGCATTGTTCTTTATAGTCCAAGCTTCTAAACTAAGTCCCATGGTTGGTTACCGATCTATCAGTCGTTAATTATATAAGAGCTTATAACTGTGAGACTCCATCTGAACAAATGCGCAAAACCCTAACTAAATTGTGTGATATATCAACTGCACGATGGTTCTCTTCAAACGAGATACTGATAGGTCTCACCGCAGATGTAGTTCACCATTTCTAGTTGGTCAAGTCGGGAGGGGACCCTACTTATTTCGTGCGCCTTTAGTGTGAGGTCAAAATATCGACAGGCATGAGTTAAAGCTCTGGTCCGACCTTTAATGAATTCTTGTGTGAGTGCAAAAAATGATGGTTTCACTTGACCCCTTGGCTGATAGGCGCATGCCAACTAATCCCCCTCACATGGGTAGAACCCTCCATCATACTGGCCTCCTTTACTCTGCGTAATAAGGGCTCTCTTAGGTTTAAATGTCATTCCATCGGCATTCATATAGTCTTTTAGTTTTTCTTGTTCCCACAAGCACTTCTGTATTTCCTTTGTGAGTGAAGCTTTGAATGCGTAGAGGTACCCACCAGGTGGAAAACAATATTCCCTACCTGTTCACTCTGGTAAGTTCGCGACCCTCCTATAACCTTAAAAATTTCGAAAGAAATACTTGGCTTTCCTTAAAGTGGAAGAGTTCTTTTTTGATTATAGCTCTGGTTATGCTTCTCCTTTGAAAGTTTACTTCATGTGGCTTGTTAGTTGTCTTACAATCTCGGTTGCGAATGCTACTGGGGAAACTTCCATTTAGTAATAAAAGACTCCCTTTCGGGTGCTCTTCGGTGTACTTCCATTACTCCTATATATACGTTCTGGCATAGTCTATCTAGTGGGCTACAGGGTTGTGCTTCATTGATGGTTTCGTCGTATCCTTCTTTTCATCTTTCGCTTCGACCCTTTCAAAAACTCTTGTTATCTAGGTTTCGAACCCTTGTACAAATTTCCACTGTAGTAATAATCTTCGAATAAAAACTTGCTAGGATAGAGTCCTGCTGAGAACAAGTCTTCGAATGTTGAGAGAAAAAGATAACTCATGACAGACCACCCGTTAGTTTGAGAGATACATGAAAGGGATTTTCGTTCAGTAAGTAAGGTAGAGGGTAATTCTATGTCCAAAACAATTCTAAAGAAATACATTTGGAGATATAATAAACCGATAATACAATTCCTGGCACTTATATCATTCAGAAAAAGTGTGATTGCTATTTTGTGGGATTCTTGGGTTTGGTTAGATGTACATACTGAGTTTCATGTTGTAGTTATTGATTGATTTAAACCCTAACAGTCTTCGGTAAGTAAGTTTTTGAGGGCTGTATACAATACGTCCTAATGATGGGGCCTCTAATTTGTTTTTGCAAGGTACCCATCCGATCGATATTGGCTTCCTTTCCCCATCAATTTTGAGGGAGAATTCCTTTGTTATGATGCGAGGGACGACCTGTGCTACGACCAAGTTAAGTATAATTCTAATTTTTTATTCATTTTTTTTTTTTAAATTTGGTTCACTATAAACATTCTACCTCGGCGATTTAACTATATTCACTTCATATAAACACTTTACTATCCAATTCCAAATGCTAATGATGATTTCTTGTTTTCTTTGCAGGATAGAAGTCTCTGAATCTTCGGAACTTCAGCCATCTTTTCATGGGAAAAGGTACTCGAGTTCCTTAAAAAAAACCCTTCAGGATTTAATTGTCCCAGATGTAGAAGTTGAAGTTTCTCAGCCTCAAATTGTAATGTACCCAGTTTGAATATCGATTCTTATTTAGAAAGAAAACAATTATTGTAATAATATACAATATAGATTAATTATAATTACAACAGTTGAGTAGTTCAGACATACCCTAATTTTGGGCTCTTGATTTGCTTGTATTTAATTATTCAAGGTTCAATATTCTTCTCTTTGTATGTCGCATGATGAAAGTGAATCATAACAGCAGGAAAAATCAATAGTCTCATTTTCCCATCATACTAGGCAGCGTCCTTCCTCCTCACATATGCTATATAATAAAACAGTCCCTTTTGCCTAGGTCTTTCTTCCCCCTTGGGAATTTTCTCAGCTTTCTAAATCCCTAATTTTCAGGGGTTGCGAATGGCCAAATTTCTAATTTTCCACTTGTAACAGTCAACTGAGAGGTAGTTCCAACATGTTCCCCACTCATGGAGTCATGGTCAGCTGATTTTTAACACGGTTGTTCCATTTGTCCTCCTGCAATTAATATAAAATATTCTATTTTCATACAAGTGTCATAGTTAAATAATTAGTTGGGTCAAATCAAATCTTTGTCCAATAGTCATAATAATTTATTACAATTATCAAATTCGAAATTCGAAATTGCCATAAATAGAATTTTTTTTCCAAATTCGAATTTACTAAAAACAGAATAATTTTCCAACAAATTTTAAATTTCAAAAATACTTTATTTTTTTGGGGATGTCACATCCTTTCCCCTTTCAATAAAACACTATCCTCAGTGTTCGTTCCTTTCTTGGAACAGGATTGGATGAGATTTCCACAAATCTCCCTCCAACTCCCAAGTGGCCTCCTCAGGACTAAAGTGCTTCCATTGCACCTTTACCTGAGCGACGACACTGTTCTAAAGTGCTATTTCTCTCCGGTCCAAAATACGTAGGTGTTCCACCTGGAACTTTCCTTCGGGTTCCACCTGTACCAAGTTCCAATCAATCATATGAGTGGGGTCATGAACATACTTTTTCAACAAAGAAACATGAAATACATTATGAATTCTTAGATTAGTTGGGAGTGCAAGTTGGTATGCTACGGGTCCAATTCGAGCTAGTATCTCGAAGGGCCCACAAAACTTGGTTGCCAGCTTGGCACAGTTTCCTAACTTCAATGAACTTTTTCAGGCTTTGACCTTCAAATAAACATGGTTTCCCACTTGAAATTCCAAGTGTGTTCTTTTCTGATTTGCATAGCTCTTCTGTCTGTCCTGTGCTTCCTTTAAATTTTGTTGTACCTTCCTTACCATGTTCTCCATTTCTTGGAGCATTTCTGGTCCAACCATGAGTCTTTCAACCAGGTTATCCCAACTAATTGGAGTCGTACAATTTCTGATGTACAGTACCTCAAAAGGGCTTAACTTAGCCGAAGTTTGGTACCCATTGTTATATGCAAATTGTACCAAGTGTAGATAGTCCTCCCATTTGTTTGGTTTTGTTCTTACATACATGCAGAGCATATCTTCTATGATTTGGTTTGTCCTTTCGGTATGTCCATCCATTTGTGGATGATAACTCGTACTGAAATTCAAATTAGTATTTATCCCTGCAAACAATTCCTTCCAAAAAGTGGATGTGAATTTTATGTCTCTATCTAAAATCACCATTTTAGGAATACCATGCAGTCTAAAAATTTCTTTCATAAATATTTCAGCAATGTTTATAGCTTTAAAAGTAGACTTTACATGAATAAAGTGTGCAGACTTACTGAGTTTATTGATTACCACCATGATAGAATCATTCTATTTCTGAGTTTTAGGCAAGCCTATTATAAACTCCAACGATATGGTCTCCCATTTCCATTTTGGTACTGGTAATGGCTGTAATAGGTCGGCTGGATGTTGGTGTTTAGCCTTAACTTGTTGACAATCTTGGCACCTAGCCAAGTATTTTGTTGTTTCACCCTTCATATTAGGCCAGTAAAATAGTTTTCTAAGTGTTATTGTTTTCTGGTATCCTGGATGGCCATAATACAACTTCTTATGCACTTCGTCCAAGACTATTAACTTTAACTCTACTGAATCTGGTATGTAAAGTCTGTTTTTAAATTGTAATAGTCCCTTCTTGTCGATACTTAGATCTGGTTTATCTTAGTTTGCGATACTGTTTTGTTGTTCTACCATTATCTTAGTGTAATTTTCATCGTTAATACCTGCCGTCCTTATTCTTTGTTCTAGATCACTATCTGCCTTGTTGATATTTATCTCAAATAACCCATGGAATCTTATGCTTAAAGTTTTTGCTACCTTATTTTCCTTACCCTTGATATGTCTGACCTCAAAGTCAAATTCTCTCAAGAAGGCTAGCCATTTTGCTTGTCTTGCATTGAGATCTAGTTGGCTAAATAGATATTTTACATCACTATTATCTGTCAATAGTAGAAATTTTCTGCCCATTATATAGTGTCACCACATTTTTAAGGCATGTATTACCGCTGCCAATTCTAAGTCATTAGTGACATAATTTCTCTCATGTTCTTTTAATTTTCGGGACTCACAACAGATAACATGTCCTTCCTAAGTGAGGACACCACCTAGTCCTTCTTTACTAGCATCAACACATACGGTAAAGTCTTTATCTGGGTCTGCTACCTTCAATATGGGTGCAGTTGTCAATAATTCCTTCAGTTTGTTAAAACTGTCTTGACACTTTTGTGACCAGTTAAACTTGGTCCCTTTCTTTTGTAGTGACGTAATAGGGTAGGCTATCTTGGAAAACCCTTCTATAAATCTGCGGTAATATCCGGTGATTCCCATGAATGACCGGATATCCACTACATCCTTAGGTACCGACCATTCCATAATGACTTTTATCTTCTCAGGGTCTACAGAAATGCCTTCTGCTGAAATTACATGTCCTAGATATTGTATTTCATTTTGATAAAAGTCACACTTATCAAATTTGGTGTACAGTTTGTGTTTCCTCAATGTTTGCAAAACTATTCTTAAGTGTTCATCATGTTCTTCCTCCGTTTTAGAATAGACCATAATATTGTCGACAAATACTACTACGAACTTGTCTAAGTACTGACTGAAAATACTGTTCATCAGGCACATAAACATGGTTGGTGCGTTAGTGAGTCTGAAAGGTATGACTACAAATTCATAGTGTCCATATCTTATTCGAAAAGTTGTTTTGTTTATGTCCTGGTATTTTATCCTCACTTAATGATAACCGGATCATAAATCCAACTTTGAAAATATCTTGGCCACCTACTTGATCGAACAGATCATTTATCCTTGGTAAGGGGTATTTGTTCTTAATGGTCATTTTGTTCAGTTGTCTATAATTGATACATAGTCTTAGAGTACCGTCTTTCTTTTTCACAAAGAGGAATGGTGCCCCCCATGGTGAAACACTTGGTTTGATATACTCTTTGTCTAACAATTCTTGTAATTGTATTTTTAATTGCATCAATTCTGGTAAACTTATTCAGTAAGGTGCTTTTGAGATTGGAGTTGAACCCGGTAGTAGGTCTATGGAGAATTCTATTTCCCTTCTGTTGAGATTTGGGTACCTTGGAAAGTGGTTCCCATGTGCTTACGAGTCTCTAAGCACAAAGGGGGAATACTATTACCCTTGTACTTTACTTTATGATTCTAATTTCACTTTGACTTAGGAGTTTTAAGTCAAAAGTGAAATATGTCACTTAAGTCATAAAGTGACAATTAATTCACAATGTGGGTGAATTAATAGACATAAAGAAACTAAGGAAAGTGGGTTTCCTTAGTGATATTTTTGGAGTTGATCTCACCCATTGATTAGACTTGGCTAGATCTAATCTAGGCCATTGATTTTTTAGGGTTGGCATGAGGAGGCTAAAGAGAGGGTAAAGGCATTTTGGAGACTTTTTCTTCACTTGTGATTTTTGGAGAAGAGAAGAGGGGCACATTTCTTGAGGAGAAGGAGGGCGCACCTCATGAGGGTTTCAGTAAAACCCTTGAGAGATTGAGGAGAAGCTTAAGGTTGGTTTGAGCTTTCATGGAGAGCATTTCTATGGAGCCATAGCCTTTACTTCTGAGAGGGAGCATGTATATGGAGGAGATGCACATCTTGAGGAGGAGGGGTGCATTTATTATCCTTCATTGGCTCATCGAGAGAGGAGGACTTGTCAGCTCAGGATGAGGTCTAATGCACAAGGAGAGGAGAGTTTGGGCACTTGTTTTTGTGGAGAGAGACATTCAGTTTATGGCTCAATTTATTTCTGGTGATCATTTCTGCTAGGAGGGGGGCACACATGTTGAGAGGACTAGCAGCTACCTGGTAGTAGATATGCTTGGAGGATTCAAGCTCTGATAGATTCAGTGGAGAGGCAACACAGGAGAGGACATTCATGTGGAGGGATTTCTTCATTGGACTACAGATGAGTTAGGGAGTTTCAGTTCAGTACAGAGGGAAACAAAGGGAGAGGCCACACCACAACTTGGGCACTTCTTTCTCTAGATCTTGTGGCAAGGATCTTGAGGAGATTTCTATGTATACAGGTTCCATTGTATTTCATTACTTGTTTTATCTCTTTCTTTAATCATCATTATATGGACAGATATCCCAAACTGGTTTTCCCCNGGGGGGGGGGGGGGGTTTATCTAGGGTCATGTTGACCAAAAATACCTGTGTACAAAAATGCATGTGTTAGTCTCTTAGATATTCTTTATTTCAGTTGTAAAGATCTTTAGGTGTGTTTTACTTATTTTAGTATGCATGTGCTAACTTTTGGTTACTAAAACTACATGCTAGAGCACCTAAAATTGGAAGTGCAACTGTAACAAATCGGCAAAAATTTCTTGGACTGTTGGCTGTCCTAAAACAGCAGCAAACACTTTACATAATAGTTGAAACTTAGAGCCTAATTGTGGTCAAATACAGACCCAGTAGGCATGCTTGATAGGACCTGAAAATATTCATGGTATCAGAGAAGAGTTGGATGAAATTTTGAGCAGTTGGGACAACATTTTGTTGGCTGTCATACACATTCTCTTGGAAGATTTTTGAGGATAGCCATTGAATCATTCAATGGTTGTTAGAGGGCATATTTTTGCAGAGGACAGTTGGGCAGTTTTTGGCACTTGTGGACAACCTCTTTTCACATCTGCGTGGGCATGAGTGAGGCTGTAGTTTTGACGACCTCTTTTCACACCTAGAGATTAGGAGTGAGGTCATGGATTCGCTTGCCTCTTTTCACACCTGTTTTGATAGGAGTGAGGTAGTGTTCCTTTGCATTGGGAGCATCAGAGTGAGTGAAGTTGGCAGACATATTAGTATCTCAGATGCATGTGGAGGATAGGCTAGTCAGGGCTAGCAATTGGTCGCCTTGGAAGGCGAGGATGTTCTTTGTCTTAGAGGACCTCAAGCTATGGGACATAGTCGAGGTAGTTGTTCCCCCCATTCCTGTCATTTCTCTTATCTTGGTGGAAGAGTTTAGGAAAATGAACAACAAGGCAAAGAGGATCATATGTGATGCTGTGAGACATCACATTATTCCCCACTTGTCTGCGAAGACTTGTGCATACGAGATGTGGGCATCTTTGTGCAAGTTGTACGAGAACTCTAATGAGAATCAGAAGATGGTTCTTCATGATCGACTCAGGGGAATTCACATGCTCGAGGATGAGACAGTTACTTCATTCCTTGGTAGATACACATAGATTAGAGATGAGTTGGTAGCCGTTGGAGAGGTTTTGAACCCTAACTCTTTGGTGAGGCAAGCTATGAATAGCTTCACCAAACCATGGGGTCCATTTGTACGGGGCATTGTTGCCAGGGAGGTTATGCTTACATGGGAGAGGATGTGGGATGACTTCATCCAAGAGGATATTAGGATTGTAGCTGAGACTTCTGGACAACATCAACAACAATAGATAGTTTCTAGTGATGAGGACCTTGCTCTTTAGACAAAGGGAAAGAAGAAGACTGGTCGTGGAGGTCGACAAGGTCCCAATTTTGGGGCCCCACCACAGGGAGGAGAGAGTAGCAGCAACAGTGGGCAGAGGAGAGACATGAGCACATTGAGATGCTTTGCTTGTGGAGAGATGGGTCATTGTGTAGGAAAATGTCCCAAGAAAAAGAAGAAGCAGTAGGATGGGTCAACAATGATAGCATGGGAGATAGAGTTCAGTGATCAGTTTGTCAGAGAGTGTGCATTAATTACTACTTTATCTTCTATTACACCATCCATCACTAGATGGGGAGACCGAGTTGAGGAGGACTAACTGACGCACAACAATGATTCAGAGGGAGATGATACTCAATGTCCCTGGACATCTTCAGAGTGGGTGACTGGTCCAGCCAGTATACCTACAGTTTCAGAGAAGCCGAGCAGACATAGAGTTGGTGCTACAACTTTAGTGCATTAGAGGATGATGATGAGGAGCAGCAGGGAACCACAGAGGCTTGAGCCTCACATGGCTCATGAGACGAGAAGATCAAGTTATAGATCCACTTCAAGTGGAGGTGACTTGGAGAGAGGCTAAGTTGATGACTCTTGGTGAGAGACCAAGAGAGGGAGACTCTTGGTGAGATGCCAAGAGTAGAGACTCTTGGTGAGAGGCTAGAAGTAGGAGGAAATCCTTGGTGGGAAACCAAGGTGGAGGTCTTTGGTGTGATGCTGAGATCTAGGTGATGTTGGATAGATGGAGAATTAGTGCCATTTATAGATCATATAGATTGAGTAGATTTGTGACAGAGTCCACTTTCAGCAATCAGGGTACAACCATACTTACCGAGCATATGCCAAGAGACAACCATGTCCACTGCAGGGACAAATTGGTGGTGACGATCACTTTCCTCAGTAAGAGGGAGTGTTGAAATTTGGGTACCTTGGAAAGTGGTCCCCATGTGCTTATGAGTCTCTAAGCACAAAGGGGGAAGACTATTGCCCTTTTACTTTACTTTATGATTCTAATTTCACTTTGACTTAGGAGTTTTAAGTCAAAAGTGAAATATGTCACTTAAGTCATAAAGTGACAATTAATTCACAATGTGGGTGAATTAATAGACATAAAGCAACTAAGGAAAGTGGGTTTCCTTAGTGAGATTTTTGGAGTTGATCTCACCCATTGATTAGACTTGGCTAGATCTAATCTAGGCCATTGATCTTTTAGGGTTTGCATGAGGAGGCTAAAGAGAGGGTAAAGGAATTTTGGAGACTCATTCTTCACTTGTGATTTTTGGAGAAGAGAAGAGGGGCACATTTCTTGAGGAGAAGGAGGGCGCACTTCATGAGGGTTTGAGTAAAACCCTTGAGAGCTTGCATGGAGAGAATTTCCATAGAGCCATAGCCTTTACTTCTGAGAGGGAGCATGTATATGGAGGAGGGGCACACCTTGAGGAGGAGGGGTGCATTTATTATCCTTCATTTTCTCTTCAGGAGATGAGGACTTGTCAGATCAGGATGAGGTTTGATGAACAGGGAGAAGAGATCTTGGGTGCTTGTTTTTGTGGAGAGAGACATTCAGTTTATGGCTTAGTTTATTTCTGGTGATCATTTATGCTAGGAGGGGGGCACACATGTTGAGAGGAATGGAAGCTACCTGGTAGTAGATCTATTTGGAGGATTCAAGCTCTGACAGTTTCAGTGGAGAGGCAGCATAGGAGAGGACATTCCTGTGGAGGTATTTCTTCATTGGGCTACATATGAGCTAGGGTGCTTCAGTTTAGTATAGAGGGAAACAAAGGGAGAGGGTGCACCATAGCTTGGGCACTTATTTCTCTGGATATTGTGGCAAGGTTCGTGAGTATCTTGATATGTATACAGGTTCCATTATATTTCATTACTTGTTGTATCTCTTGATTTAATAATCATTATATAGACATATATCCCAAATTGGTTTTCCCTGGGGGGGTTTTATCCAGGTCCATGTTGACCAAAAATACCTGTGTACAAAAATGCATGTGTTAGTCTCTTAGATCTTATTTATTTTAGCTGTAAAGATATTTAGGTGTGTTGTACTTATTTCAGTATGCATGTGCTAACTTTTGGTTACTAAAACTACATGCTAGAGCACCTAAAATTAGAAGTGCAACCGTAACAAATCAGTAAGAAGTTCTTGGACTGTTGGCTGTCCTAAAACAACAACAAACACTTTACATAAACGTTGAAACTTAGAGCCTAACTGTGGTCAAAGACAGACCCAGTAGGCATTCTTGATAGGACCTGAAAATCTTCACCTTCTAGGAGGTAATTCTGGTATCTCGTCCAAAAACATGTCTCTGAATTCACGTAGGGCAACAAAGTCTTCTAACTTTGGATTATCTTCTTTTCTAACAGATTCATTACTTGGATGGCATAAACTTGACATCCTTTTATCATACATTTATTGAATTGCATCGCTGAAACTTGTCTAACTGATACAGGTTTTGGTATACCTTGGGTTGTTCTAGTGGTGCCATAATCGTCTTTATAGTTAAGTGTCTTTGCATAAAAATCTAGTACTGCTTTGTGCTTTTACAACCCATCCATTCCGATAATCATATCATAAGACCCTAGTGGTAGAATGTTCAGACTTTTTCTTATGTTTTGACTATCTAAGCTAAACTCAAAATCAGAAATAAAGTCAACTACTTTCCTTTTGGTTCCTGTTGCTAGCTGTACCAACCATGATTTTGCGTGTTTCAGTTTCTTAAGTTTGTTTGACTCTACTACATCAGGAGTAATATAACTTAACGTAGCTCCAGGGTCAATTATTCGAGTGTTATTGATTTTACCTTTTATCTCTACCATAGAGGACTGGTGGTCAGCTTGCCGGCCATCTATGGCTGTATTTATTCGATGCAGGCTTCTACCCACGTCACCCACCATCGAGGCTTCCTGCAAATTATGAACATCGGTTCCGTTTTCTGAAATTAAACGTGGAGAGTTCCTCCTTAGATGAGGTCCTCCACATTCCCAACACTTTAATGGATTGCACAGGCTGTCCCCAAACTTCTTTATTCCCAGATTTACCGGTTTACCGCTGCCTTGTATATTTGGATGATTGGAGTGAAAATCCTTTCTCGGAAATATTTTTTCTGCATTTTGATAAGGAGCTGGCTGGTATCCCTTCTTATGCTGGTTCATTAGATCTTGTTTCTTATCCTTTCAGGCTTTGGGAAGCTCTAGCCGCTGTTTATACTAGTTGTAGCATATTCGTGCTTTCCTGAGTACTTCACTCAAGGATTTGGGGTTTTCAAACTCGATTCTGTCCCTATAGGACTATGATAAATAGCTTGAGAATTGATGGATTTTTACCTTATCCTCCCGGGTGTACGATACAAACCTTAGTAGTTCCATAAATTTATTTATAAGGTCATCCATCGTCATCTGTCCATGTTGTAACTCGTAAAATTATTTCGTTTTCCTTTCATAATAGCTTTCAGAAAGGTACTGTTTTTTGAAATACTTCTTAAAGTCAGACCATTCCAACAGTTTCTCCTTTAGGCCTTTGGTCAATTTTAGGTCTTTCCACCAAATGATGGCCCTCCCTTTCAGATTGTAGATGGCCATTCTGACCTTCATATTGCTGGAATAGTTGTAGATCTGTAAGTATTTTTTGATGTCCAACAACCATGCCTCATCTTCTTCTCCTGTCCTGGATTCTCCATTGAAGGTAGTTGGTTTAATATTTTTAAATTCTCCTTCATGGTGGTCTACTTGTTTTCTTTTTCTGTCTGTTTTAATTTTGTCTTTAGCTGAATGTGTTCCTTCAGATGAAATGTCTCCTTTTTCTGTTTCTGGCACAGAGTTCTTGGAGGCCCTTTTTCTGACCTCTTCGTCATGGTTATCTTCCTTTCGACTTTTCTTGGTCACTATACTACGCAACATGATTTCATTTATCTCTTGTTTTTCCTGCTGTGCTTTCGTTAATTTATCATTGTCTACCTTGAAAACCTGCAGCTCAACAATAAGATTACTCATTGTTTCTAGTATTTCCATAGGAGATCTTCTGTCACTATTTTGTCTTGGATCTCCATGAGGTCCCTGTTCTAGATTTCCTTTCATTCTGATTTCTGCATCATCCTGAGCTAGCATAATTCACACAAAACATAAATGTTTTATGTTTGAAACAAAAAAGGTTTATTGGTTTTGCATAGATCGTAATATATGTTAAGCAACTAATGTGGCCCTATTCAGGTTCAGTGTTGTAACCTTTCGCTCTGATACCATATGTAATATACCTAAATTTTGACATAATTTTTTTTTTCTACTCTGGAACATTAATCCTAATTAACTTGATAGATTCGTTCTTAGGATAAGACGACAATTTTTTCTCTACTATTAAACCCTAATAAGTTTCTTATATTATGGTTATCCATGTTGACATTTTTATCCAGCCCAACAACACATAGGGATCCAGGTCATGCTAAGATAACCACCCATTACTCTAACAATTCCATAAGTCCTAAATCTTCCAAACATTCATACATATCATATATATACTATACTAAACTTGGACTATGGAGGACTTAGGATTCATGATCCTAGAATTCTTCCCTACACAAAAATAATTCTTAAAGTTATACACAAGGGGATCTCAATAGTCTTTTAAAAGGGACAAGGTTCAAAACGATCCACAACCTAATGTAAATCGGGATACTTACCTTAGAAAATATGTTGTAGGCTTAACCTAAGTACTAGCATTGTTATTTATAGTCCAAGCTTCTAAACTAAGTCCCATGGTTGGTTACTGATCTGTCAGTCGCTAGTTATATAAGAGCTTATAAATGTGAGACTCCATCCGAACAAATTCACTTAACCCTAACTAAACTGTGTGATATCTCAACTACACGATGGTTCTCTTCGGACGAGATACTGACATGTCTCACCACAGATGTAGCTCACCATATCTAGTTGGTCAAGTTGGGAGGGGACCCTCCTTAGTTCTTGCGCCTTTAGTGTGAGGTCAAAAACTCTATAGGCATGAGTTAAAGCTCTAGTCAGACCTTTAATAAATTCTTGTGTGAGTACGAAAAACGAGGGTTTCACTAGACCCCTTGGTTGATAGGTGCATGCCAACTAATCCTCCTCACATGGGAAGAACCCTCCATTGTACTGGCCTCCTTTACTCTGCGTAATAAGGGCACTCTTAGGTTTAAATGTCATTCCATTGACATTCGCATAGTATTTTCATTTTTCCTGTTCCCACAAGCACTTCTGTATTTCCTTTGCGAGGGAAGCTTTGAATGCGCAGAGGTACACACCAGGTGGAAACCAAGCATCCCTACTCGTTCACTCTGGTAAGTTCGCGACCCTCCTGTAACCTTAAAAATTTTGAAAGAAATACTCAGCTTTCCTTAAAGTGGAAGAGTTCTTTTTTGATTATATCTCTAGTTATGTTTCTCCTTTGACAGTTTACTTCCTGTGGCTTGTTAGTTGTCTTACAATCCCATTTACGAATGCTACTTGGGAAACTTCCATTTAGTAATGAAAGACTCCAAACCCTTTCGGGTCCTCTTCGGTGTACTTCCGTTACTCCTATATCTACGTTCTGGCATAGTCTATCTAGCGGGCTACGGGGTTTTGCTTCATTGATGGTTCCGTCGTATCCTTATTTTCGTCTTTTGCTTCGACCCTTTCAAAAACTCCTGTTATCTAGGTTTCATACCCCTTTACAAATTTCCACCTTAGTAATAATCTCCGAATAAAAACTTGCTAGGATAGAGTCCTGCCGACAACAAGTCTTCGAATGTTGAGAGAAAAATATAACTCGTGACAGACCACCCATTAGTTTGAGAAATACATGAAAGAGATTTTCGTTTAGTAACTAAGGCAGAGGGTAACTCAATGTCCAAAAGGATTCTAAAGAAATACATTTGGCGATATAATAAACTGATAATACAATTCCTGGCACTTATATCTTTCAGAAAAAGTGTGATTGCTATTTTGTGGGATTCTTGGGTTTGGTCAGATGTACATACTAATTTTGATGTTGTAGTTCTTGATTAATTTAAACCCTAACAGTCTTTAGTGAGTAAGTTTTTGAGGGCTGTATACAATACTTCCTAATGATGGGGCCTCTAATTTGTTTTTGCGAGGTACCCATCAAATCGATATTGGATTCCTTTCCCCATCAAGTTCGAGGGTGAATTTTTTTGTATGATGCGAGGGACGGCCTATGCTACAACCAAGTTAAGTATAATTCTGATTTTTATTCCTTTTGTTTTTTAATTTGGTTTGATATAAACATTCTACCTTGGTGATTTAATTATAGTCACTTCATATAAACACTTTACTATCTAATTCCAAATGCTAATGATGATTTTGTTACAGGTATGAAATAACTGAGAGGGGGGGGGGTGAATCAGTTATTGTAAATTATTAACAATTTCTCTCAATTTTATCTTCGAATCATTAATCTTAATGGCAGCAAGTCTTTACTGTGAAAACCAGTGTTATAAAC
>ML777256.1:453206-470418 GCA_009831015.1 Picea engelmannii
TTGCAGCATGTTTCAGCATCTGTTCTTCATAAACAATCGATTGCCATCAATGACAACCTTGATCATCTGCGCCTTGATCATCTGCGTCATCTCTGTTGTAGCCATATTTCCAACAGATTTCTTGTTTTCTTTGTAGGACAGAAGTCTCCGAACCTTCAAAACTTCGGCCATCTTTTTGTGGGAAAAGGTACTCGAGTTCCTTAAAACAAAACCCTTCAAGATATAATTGTCCCAGATGCAAAAGTTGAAGTTTCTCAGCCTGAAACCATAATGTACCCAGTTTGAAGATCGATTCTTATTTAGCAAGCAAACAATTATTGCAATAATATACAATATAGATTAATTATAATTACAACAGCTGTGTAGTTCAGACATACCCTAATTCTGGGCTCTTGATTTTCTTGTATTTAATTATTCAAGTTTCAGGATTCTTCTCTTTGTATGTCGCATGATGAAAGTGAAAGATTTTTTTTTTTTACAGAACGGTTAAATTTTTGACTGTCAAAGCTTAGTAATTTATTTCGATATCAATGTAACTTCTTAAAGGAAAACAACTTCATTTTAATTGAGTAGAGTCTGTTGTTTTCTCCCTTTTTTATTTCATTACTTATCAGACTATTACATATACATAGGGGATTTCTATTGTTGTTTATAAAATTGTGAATTTTACCAGAACATATATAAACCTTAAGGGTTCCAGAATGTCTTAGATTTCATTTGGGGCCTTCGCGCCCTTCATATTTAGTTCTAGAATTTCCTCTGTGTTAAGCGGTGTTATTTCCAATTTATTCCAGTACTTTAACATGTAGTTAACTAGACCTAGTCGTCTTACAAATTCTTATGAATACCTATTGAAATATTTACAATATGTGTACTGTAGAATTTCCTGTAGAGATTTTTGCAATTCGTTTGGTTATTTCCATACATACTTATATCCTAGGTGTTTGCATACCCATATATCCCCTATTAAATCACAACTATTTAATATGTATAAGAAAGGGATCTCATTTACTTATTATATTTTTGTGTGTATCGTAACCTACAGGAAAGTAAACATATGTCTATATATATGTATATTTTCGTTATTCAATTCCCATTTGCACTGCACACTTAATTAGTACAATTCTGTAAGTACCATTTGGTTGTGGGGATTCGCCTACCGCTTTCACTCTAATACAACAATAAACTAACCCACATAAATTATTCTTTCAGGACTTAACCATGCATATTCTCGCAACTAGTGGATTGATGGAAATTAGTATTTACCTAGTAATAAGATACAATAGAGATAATAACATTCGATTCGATCTTTCGTCCATAATATTATTCAATTCAGAATTAACAGATGCATTACACTAGCCATTTAAAAATTTAATTATTTAAATAGAGGAGTATTAGGATAACATATCTAAATCAATTCGCTGGAAAACAAAAGGAACAACCACATTCCTCCCAATTGTAGAATAGGGCAGCCAAATCACTTTCCCGATTCACCCCCTAGCCTAACCATGAATCCATGAGGGTGAACTTGGAAAACTCCTCCTCAACAATGTCCTTCAACTCCAACATATTCCTCTTGCTTCACACTCCATCAATAGTGTTCATAACAGCAAGAAAAATCAATAGTCTCTTTTTCCCAACATACTAGGCAACGTCCTGCCTCCTCACATATGCTATATAATAAAACAGTCCTTTTTGCCTAGGTCTTTCTTCTCCCTTGGGAATTTTCGCAGCTTTCTAAATCCATGATTTTTAGGGGCCGCGAATGGCCAAATATCTGATTTTCCACTTGTAACAATCAGCCGAGAGGTAGTTCCAACATGTTCCCCACTCAAGGAGTCATGGTCAGCTGATTTTTAACATGGTTGTTCCATTTGTCCTCCTGCAATTAATATAAAATATTATGTTTTTATACAAGTGTCACAGTTAAATAGTTGGTTGGGTCAAATCAAATATCTATCCAACAGTCATAATAATTTATTACAATGATCAAATTCAAAATTTGGAATTGCCATAAATGGAAAAAAATTTCCAAATTCGAATTTACTAAAAACAGAATAATTTTCCAACAAATTTTAAATTTCAAAAATACTTTATTTTTTGGGGGATGTCACAGACTGTCTTTTCTGTGTTTGGTACCCAGTTTAAACTACACCTAGTACCTAAACCCTTCTCCTTCTATTTTTACCGAGAGCTGTGAGGCAACTGGTTGTCATAGTACAATTTCAACCGGCTCCCATTCACCAATCCTTCCTTCCACTCCCCATTCAAAGTCTTCAGTTGTGCAGATCCTTTTTTTTTAACATAGGCAACCTCATATGGCCCCAACCAATGTGTTATGAACTTCCCTAGATGCTTCATGAACTTGCTATCATATACCAATACCTAATCTCCTTGTTTAAATGATTTCTTCTTGATTTGCCTGTCATGGTAGGCCTTTTCTCATTCCTTCTACACCTTCTGATGAAATCCTACAATAAATCTATCTTCTTCTAGTTTGACCAACTGTGTGAGCCTCTCTTGAACAATGCTAATGTCATCCATATTTGTAAAGGCTGCAATTCTTAAGCTAGGAACTAAATATTCCATGGGTACAACTTCTTCTAGGTCATAAACCAACTTAAAGGGAGTTTGCATTGTCAGCTTCTTGCAAGTGGTTATATAGGTCCATAACACTAATGGTACTCTCAAATCCCAGTCATCTCTGTTTACACTGCAAATCTTCATTAGTGCAGTCTCCAAGATCTTGTTGAAGGATTCAACCGTACCATTCGCTTGTGGGTGGTATGGGGTGCTCTTCTGATGGTGAACTGCAAATTCCTGGGTCAAAGATTCAATAGTCTTATTAATAAAATGTGTACCTTGATCAATCATAAGGATATTTGGGCATCCAAACCTAGTTATGATATCATCAAATATGAATCGCGTAGCTGTAGTTGCACTACAATCCTTAACTGTTGTTTCTTTTGCCCATCTGGTTAAATACTATGTCGCAGTGATGATGTATTTGGCTCCTGTGCGCTTCCATGGTGGGTTTATAGGTCCCATGAAGTCAATGGCCAATTTCTCAAAGGCCTGTAAGGTTAGCTGGGGTGCTAATGACATGTCGTCTCTTCTGGACGGTTTCCCAACTCTTTGGCATACATCGCAGGCTCTGTAGTATTCTTTAGCATCTCTGTGTAAGGTAGGCCACCAGAGGCCAATTTTAAGAACCTTCTGCGTTGTTGCTTTCCCTGCCTAGTGTCCTCCTGTGATTCCTTCATGAGATTCTGATAAAATCAGTGGTATTTGTTCTTCCATAACACATTTCCTCAAGATCTCATCAGGTCCCATATTATATAGTTGTCCAGCTATAAGAGAAAAATCTGCAACGTGCACTACAATCTGTTTCTTCTAAATGACTGTGTATTCGTGAGGTGATATTCTCGTTGACAGGAATTGAACTATCTCGACGAAGTGATCATCAACCTTCCTAATGGATAGAAACTGTGCATCTAACAATGTATCCTCCAAACTAGTAGGTTCCTCTCCATGTTCCAAACTAGACAAGTGGTCAAGTCCCTTGTTCATCCTTCCTGGATTTACCACAATTTCAAAATCATATTCCTGAAATAACAGAAGCCATCTGCATATCCTTCCCCCCAACATTGGCTTTTTGACTAGGTATTTTAGTTCAGAGTGATCAATGAACATCTTAAAGTGTCCTCCTAACAAGTAGTGATGAAGCTTCTGCAATGCATATACCATGGATAATCCTTCTCTCTTAGTGGTGGTGTAATTGATTTCAGCTGTAGAGAACTTCCTGCTATAAAAGGATAATGGATGGTCGATATCTCCTTCTCCCGGCTGTGCTAACATTGCTCTTAATGCAATAGAGGATGCATCGACATGCACATGGAATTCCTTTCTCCAATATGGAAATACTAGAATAGGTGCAATAACCATTTTCTATTTCAGTGTGTTGAAGCTTCACTGGCATTCTTCTGTCCAATGAAACTGAAAATCTTTCTTCAAAAGATTCTCCATAGGTGATGTGATTTGTGCATAGCCCTTAATGAACTTCCTGTATTATTCAGTATGTACCAGTGTAGTGTGAAACTGTCTAACTAAATTAGGAAGGGGTAGATCGACAATAATGGCAATCTTGGACGGATCCACTAGGAACCCCTTCTTACACAAAATATGGCCTAGAAGCACTCCAAAGGGTGAAAATAAGATGAACTTTTTCAGGTTTAGGGAAATTTGACATTACCTGCACTTATCCAACATTAGTCTTAAGCATTCAATATGATTTTGCAATAAGCTAAAAACAATCCAATCATCAAAATATGCTTCCATAAATTTATGTAAAAACTCTTTGAATGCTTAGACCACCACCTTAGAAAATATGGCTGGTGCATTCTTCAATCCATATGACATCACTGTGTACTGGTAGGATCCCCATTTTGTTGCAAATGTGGTTTTGTGGCGATCTTCCTTGGCAATCCTAATATGGTGATAACCTGAAAATCCATCTGTGAAGGAGTAGACCTCCTATCCTCCCACATTTTCTAACACTTCGTCAGTAAATGTTGTAGGGAATGGGTCATGTAAACAGGAATCATTCATCTTCTTGAGATCGACACAGATCATGATCTCTCTGGTCTTCTTGTCTTGGACCACCATAGGGATAATCCACTCTGATTCTTCAATAGGTTCTATGATTCCTTCTTCCAACATTTTGTCTAATTCAATCTTCACTTTCTCCTTATATTTAGGGTTCAATCTGTAGGGTATTTGTTTGACTGGCCTTGCATTTGGTTTCAAGGGGATCTTCATCTCTCCCATAGGCCCTATTATGCCCTTCATATCAATGAAATTGGTTGTGAACAAGTCCTGATATTCATGCAGTGACTCTGGGATCTTATCAATAGTGGAATCATACTAGTAATCTCCAACATTAGCAAGCTTAGGTGCTTTCTCTGTTCCAATATTAACTTTCTTGATTTTGATTGGCTGTCCAATAAAAGGTAGTTTGACTCCTGGTCCTTCGATGTCTCTCTATCCTTTCATTTCTACGATGTTCACATTCCTAGGATCATCGTCTTCATCGGTATTGATATTGTAACATCCTTGCAATTTCTGAATAGGTGTAGTCCATTCATCCTCTTCTTGCTCTCGAGGGAGGCTAGGTGCCTCCTCAAATACTTTCTGTTTTACAACCTATAATGCTTGGTCCACTGTAGGGTATTGGATTTGAAATAAAAAGGTAGTTACAAAGTTCTGAGTCATACCTTTCCAATCGGCAGTGATAAGGCGCAGTTCCTCTTGAAGATACCAGTTGATAGGCGTTGTGTCTAGAGTATTGATAAATTTATGCACCCACTGCTCTTGAGGAATGTTGCTCCAGGCCTCCTCGCAACTTCTCACATGGGTTTTCGGGAAGCTCTGACCTGTATACTGAACTTCGCATCCTTCGATCTTGTTTGAAAATCGCGCTGTCATCAAAGTGTGACATTGAATCTAGTTAGCAATGTTCCTTTTATGTGTTCCCCACCACCTTGTTGGAGTTTCTTTCAAAGCCTCGTCCAGTGCCAACAACCTCTATTGTGCTCGTACAACTTCTTCGAATTCCAACAAGAAAGTTTCCAAATGATTCAAGCCATCAAAGGTGGGTAAATTACTTATTGTTGTGCCGATCCAGTGAAATTCTCTAGTCAGTCTATGATCCAGGTGGATATTGGTGGCCACCCAACTTTTCCAAATGGCTCAAAACAGTTTTTTGGCAATTTTGGCAATTTACTATTTTTAGCAGGTTTTAACTTCCGGGGCCATTTTGAGGGTTCAAATGAAGGTTTTTTGAGATAGAGGTTCTCAATGATATTTGAAGGCATAATTGATCCCCCAAAATTATTCTCCTTGATGATACCTTTCCAACGAGCTATCACACGCCTAAAACGGAGATCGTATGCAAACGTTACGACCCCGGGAAGTTGATGTACTCACTTACCCAAACGGGGTCCACATGACTTTTGGCGCTTCATCTCCTAGGGTTAGGTTTTTGGATGTCTAGGACTTTTGGCATTCCTGTTTATTGTAAAAAGGCCTTCAGAGCCTCATTGTAATCATCTTCTTGCGAATGCGAGTAGCCGTCACATCTCTTCTTAAAGATAAGCTACCACCATTCTATCGAGTCTTTCACTCTGTATTTTATAGTCGCTGTACATTTATTTCATTAATAGAAATCGTGTGTTATTGTATATCTATGTTTATTGTTGCATATCTGATATATTTATGTTATATTATTGAATATCTACGATATCTCTGTGCATTTCTTTATTATATCTCCGATCTCATTTCGTGCTGAAAATAATCCAGATCAGTGGTATCAGAGTAGGATGCTCTTGATCGTTTTTTCAGTGCATGTCCCTGAAGAGGTCTGAGTATAGCAAGTTGGGTATCGAGCTTGTCTCTCTTGAAGACAATTACTCTCGCACACCCAAGAAACCCTCAATGGTAGAAGAAAAGAAAATCGATGGAGTAGAAGATCCTATCAATCTGTTGCTTGAGCAAGCTCTCACGTGACGGAGGGACAAAATGATGGAGAATTTTGCCCACATCCTTAAACGCCTGCCGATAGCATCAGGCGCATCTTCATCAAGCAACCACTTTGGAGGCACCTCGCCTTTCAAGGTACAAGTTAATTTTGATATTCTTGTATTTGAAGGATAGATAGATGCAGAAGCCCTAGAAAAATGGTTAAGTCTACTAGAAGGTTATTTCTCCGTTCACAATTTTTCTGATAAAGAAAATATCACCTTTGCACTCCTTAAAGCTCTCCCTCATTTCAAACATTGGTGGGAAACTTACCGGGAGCAAAGTTCCACAGAGAAGTCTGGAATATATGGGGCCGATCCCACTTGGGATTTTTTTATGGATGCGGTAAAGGAACATTATTACCCTATTGGAAACTATGAAGACCATTACATGAGATGGACCACACTGCAGCAAGAGAGGGGCCAAGCAATTCTGGAGTTCACCAATACCTTCCATACCTTGTGCACTAAGTTGGGTATCAAAGACTCCAAGTGACATTTGGTTCTGAAATACCGTGGGGCTCTACACAGATACATCCAGACTGAAATGGATTTTTTGGACATCTCATCACTCAGTGCTTATCGATATGCTGTTAAAATTGAGCAGAAATTTAAGCACCAGAACAAATGGGAATTTGGGTCTACAAATCCACAATAACCAGAGTATGACAAAGACAACACTAACAAACAGTCTCCCGAAAACCAAGAAAAGAAGGGTCACGGGAAAACAAAGGACACCTAAAAATGGTGTGATTTCCACAAAATCCTCTGGCACAACATCGATGAATGTCACTCAAAACAATCATTGGTGGCCGAGATCAAAGACAAGGAGCCAAACCCTGATTCAGAATCTGATTCTGAAAATACTGGTAAATGACAGATCATTGACGCAGACCCCACTGCTATTGTCATGACCGCAACAATTCAACTAGAAGAACCAATAGATCCTAAAGAGGGGGAGAGCATTTTTCATTCATAGATGTGGGTGAAGGGGACCCCACTGCATTTTAATGTTGACAGTGGAAGATAGAAAAACCTCATCTCAGCAGAGGTCATCAAACAGTTGAGATTGTCGACAACACCACACCCACAACCATACAACATCAAGTGGCTTCACAAGGATGAGAACTCCGTGTCAGCCAACAATGTCGATTTTCATATGGCATCCAACCCTTCAAGGATGAGGTATTATTTGATGTTGCCCCACTGGATGTCTGTGATGTTCTCTTGGGCCAACCATATATGTGGAGACTCCATGTTGTTTATGAGTCTCGACCTTGTAGTGTCATTGTTACTTTGGGGGATCATATCTACAAAATACCAGAGGTAGTTCCAATTATTGTTCCACCTAAAAAGTGTCGCAAGGTAGTATCTCATACTGCAAAATTTAGTTTCTTCACAATCTATTCAAAAGGGGAATAGAAGGACACTGCAACCACTACAGCCTCGCCCCCTGCACCTTCTATCCAACAGAAGCAGGTCGACAAGGTTGAAACAAAGAACAAAGATTCCTTATACACACCTTCCTCTCATGTAGTTCGACTTGTTGGACAGCCTCAACTTCAACAGGTTCATGGAAGACTTCCACAAACTAAGCAACACAACGTCTCCAACAATACAAGCAGCTCACCAAGATGCAGATCCAGCAAATGCTTTTCCCTCTCCCCCGAGAACTCAACGCAATGGAGACCATTGCTTCCTAAGGAGGGAGGATTGATCCAGGTAGATATTGGTGGCCACCAACCTTTTCCAAATGGCTCAAAATAGTTTTCTGGCAATTTTGACAATTTACTATTTTTAGCAGGTTTTAACTTCCGGGGCCATTTTGAGGGTCCAAATGAAGGTTTTTTGAGATAGAGGTTCTAAATGATAGTTGAAGGCATAATTGATCCCCCAAAATGATTCTCCTCGATGATACCTTTCCAACGAGCTATCACATGCCTAAAATGGAGATCGTATGCAAAAGTTACGACCCCAGAAAGTTGATGTACTCACTTACCCAAACGGGGCCCACATGACTTTTGGCGCTTCATCTCCTAGGGTTAGGTTTTTCGATGTCTAGGAATTTTGGCATTCCTGTTTATTGTAAAAATGACTTCAGAGCCTCATTGTAATCATCTTCTTGCGAATGCAAGTAGCCGTCACATCTCTTCTTAGAGATAAGCTGCCACCATTCTATCGAGTCTTTCACTCTATATTTTACAGTCTCTGTACATTTATTTCATTAATAGAAATCATGTATTACTGTATATCTGTGTTTATGGTTGCATCTCTGATATATTTTTGTTATATTATTGAATATCTACGATATCTCTGTGAATTTCTTTATTGTATCTCTGCTCTCATTTTCTTTATTGTATCTCTGCGTAGTCCCTAAATTTTCTGACTCTTCTCAGAGAGGTTCTTCAATCTTCCCTTCTTCTGCCCTTGCAGACCCTAAATGTTCCTCGCTCAGTAACTCTTCTTCTTCTCCACTGTAGAACCCTTCTTCCTGTGCTGGTTCTTGATTCTACTCAAACAAGTCCACCAAAGGGACTTCTCTGAAGATTCTCCCACTACGCATGTGTCCAACCTCTGTGTCGTTGATGCTGTCTAAATTCCTGAACATTAGCTCTCAGTCTGAACCACTACTGTATCTTCAATATGTTCTTCTCATGCAGTAGCATATTGATCTTCAACTTCAGAAAATGTAAAAATTTTCCTCTCGTCCCCTTGAAGAAATATCTCTCTGGTTGGCTATATGACTCTACTTTGTTAATAGAAAACTCGGTGATATACCCTCCAATGGTACTATCAAACCAGTGATCTACTGCTCTCGACATGACATTATCAACTCTCTTGACCTTCTTGATCAATGTCGACGTCCAAACCACAGGCAGTCTAGATTTGATCTAAAATTGGGTATTTGCTAATCTGGCCAACCACTCGTATAGCTCCTTATGAATCCCTCCAAAGAAAATCTCATGTATATCAGTAAAGATATACCTTCCCAACCAATCTTCTGTGCTAATATTAGGGTTCTTATTCTGAGCTTCTGTGAAGTCCTTTTCTTATTCTTCTATCCACTTCTGAATCTCTGTCTTTGATGGAAACCAACTTGACATTCCCTCAAGAAGATCCCAGTCCCGGTAACATAACCATTTTTTGGCATAGGGGTAGACCTAGGGTTCATCTCTAATAGTGCACCAACAAGCCTTAAATACTAGTCCTTTTGGCAACACCTGCGAATTAGATGTGGTCTCACCCGAAGTAGCAATAGGGGGTTGCAGGACACAGGTGTCTACAACCAGAGGAAATGTAAGTGGAATCAAGACAACCACACACGGAGACCAGATTATTCTTTCCAAGCATAAACCTACTTCGAATAGTTATATATCAGATCTGACATACTAATGCATCATCAGAGTAACAAAATTAAAGAACACAACATCAATCACTAACAACACAAGATATACGTGGTTCACCCTCTTCCTAGGGCTACGTCCATAGAACTGTGCTTTATAATATATTAGGTGAAAGATTACAGTTCTATCTGTGCTCTTAGCTTGTAGATATTCTCTTATTCTCTCTTCTCTTCTCTCTATCTCCCTTCCCTACGCACCCAGCTGCAGGGTTGATCTTTTTACCCAGCTAGAGATATTACAATACAAACTTCTCTTTCCTCACAATACTCCTCTCTAAACAATAAAAACCATCACTTATCATACATCATTGAACTTGGAATGAACCCATCCCAGGTCCTCTTGAACTTTATTTATACATTACAATATCTCACCGACAACCTTAGGCTGAAACCTAGGTGTCAAAACCCTAGATACCAAAACCCTAGGTGTCTAAAACCCTAGGTCAACTTGACCCACGTTTTTAGGGCTTCACGAGACTGCCTTTCCTTCGTTCTCGCGAGGTGCTCCAAAGCATCTATCGATGGATTTTTCTTCTTTCTGAGTTTTCCATGATCCATCTTCCTTGTTGATCTGTCATTCTTGCTCTCCTTGTCCAACGACTGGTTTCCTCACACTTCTCTCCATCTTTATTGCTCTTTTAGTCACTTCGACCCAATCTCAGACAACTTGTCTTCCGCGCAGTTCACGTTTCTCCTTTTCTGTTCCATTTTTCTTTGATTTTTTTCCTCGATCCATACCCAAGGGCCAACATGGGTCGTTGTATTTTTATAGTTACACTCTGTGGAAAATAGGGTTTGTGGCTGGTCTTGAAACTAGTCTAAAATAGGTGTTTCGGTTAAAAGCGTCATAAATTATTCATAACAGACCCAAATTCAGTAAGAACAAATGTGTTTGTTATAATACAGGCTATAATATTCTGTGTAAAATTTGCAGATCCATACAACAAATATTTCGTGCAGGGAACACTGTTCGCGTTCGAATCGTCACTAGGTGAGAAAAAATAGGAACGCTGGCATGCCCTGTTGGGCTTGGCAGGGCAGAACAGGATGTTTTGGAACAAAATCGTTAACAGAAACAAAAACAAACTATAATCTAACTATGAACTGAAAGCAAATAATACTACGACAATAAAAAAAGAACATTAAACATCAGACAAAGGTGTCATCAATGGTTTCAGGTAGGTGCTTTATTGAAACCAGAGAACACGCAGAAGAGAGGGACCTGGGGTTCCTTCTCCCTCCAGCGGAAGGCTCTTCGGGTCCCTCAACACAAATGCTTTCCTTACAAAATGAACAGAATTGAACTGAGTGGTGAAAGAACTCTAGGTTACACTGCTGATGAACTATTTGTCAAAGGCTGAGCTCTGAATCATCTGGACAGCGTAACAATGCTTTGAATTCCCTGTTGAAACAATGAGTCCTCACAGCCTTTTATAGCAGTTTCAAGGGCAGTTCTGTAACCTTCTCCAGGTGTGAATAGGGGCGCATTAGGGTTCGCTTAGGTCATTTAATCCGCCGTTTTTGCAGAGCCGACTCTGATTTGAGGGTCAAATCACCTTGGGGGCCGGTTTGTAGGTGGTCGAGAGGCCGACCTTCGCAATTAATGCACCGTATTAGCAGATGCGTGGCTTTTTGTGTGGACAGTCGCGCGTCGGGCGCGCATGCGCGCAAAACACGTTTTTGTCCCGCGCATGTGCGTGTGCATCAAGCTGATGTGAAGCACCTTTCAATTTTTGGTTACTTTGTATAGTTTTTTGCCCTTCTGGAGTGTTGTGAGATTAATTCAGTGCCATGAGTGACTTCATTGTTGTTTTGATGATGTGGAGTTCTTGTCACCATGTGCAGACAAAATTTCAGTGATAACAGATGCCCCTTGATGGATGAGGTTAGGAGCATACGTATAGCCAAAATCCATCAATGTTTCTTCTACTGAGCATGTGTTTGTAAGGGAAAGCAAGAGTGGGACCCTTCAGAGCGATCTGTTGGAGAGAAAAGGAACTAGTGTCTTGACCTTCTGAGAGACGTGCAAAAAAAATATACAACTGTGTACAAACGAGGCGGGCATGCCCCATGCTCGTGTAATGTAACTCTGAAAAAAGATGACGGAAGTGTTGGTGTAGACAACTGCATCTCCCTCAGGGGCGGTAATGATAAAGGCAGAAGACAATTCTACAAAGGAACATACTCTGAATAAAATAGGCAATGATCACTGGAATAAACAGCGACAATGATGTGGACATTGATGGCCCTACCACGTTCAGAGGTCTTTGGCAAATGACAAAAATAATTGCAATAGTCGCAAAGTAAGACCCACCATAACATGAGAGAGTGTTTGCGTCGAATGTTATGGGGGCCAACGACAACAGGGAGCAATGGTGTTTCCCCCTGTGCCATCCAAGATCTCTCATTAAAATAGAGAATGAGAATCAAGATACTGTCGCCCTTCTGGAAAAGTGTGCTGGTGTCGACAGGAGGGGGACGCAACTCCCAGAAGAAAAAAGGTGCCCCGTGGAATCTACTGAAGTGAGGAAGTGGAAGAGGTACATGGACGATGTTAGGAAGTGGGATGACTCAAGACTTCCCTTGGCTGGAGGATGTATGAGGAAAACAGTGGCCGCAACCGTGTAACAAGGTCGAGTGTCAGGGGGACGACGGGACTGGTGCTAAGTTGTGCCAGAGGCGGGCAAGGTGAACAAATTCAAAGGGTAGAGGTAACTGACCTGTGGGGTACTCTGAAGATATGGACAATGCCGGCAAGGGTAAATGATAAGTGATGCTCCAACCAAGGGTGACATGGGTTGCATGTTGGCCAAAAGAGAGCAGGTCGCCAAAGGTGACGACAAAGAATGTAATGACTGGAAGTAGAGGTGTTTGTACAATAAATAATAAATAATAAATAATTTTTGGGGAGAAATGTACAAATACAGAAACGGGTGCCCCAGTGTGAAATGCATGCCCCAAGGAGGGCAGAATTGTCATGAGAAACTGATGAAGGGTGGGGGGCCCATTGGCGAGTTTCTGTATGAGGTTGGTGAAATGGAGATAGGTTTGCAGATGGGCAAATTGATGGTGGATGAAATGGTGGGTTCATGATCCTGCGGAGGTGCAAGTAAAAAAGAACATAACCATAAAGCAATGATTTGGGAGTCCATATGGGAAGCTAGCAAAATGAGGAGAAGAAGTATGTGGTTAATTCGCAACATGATGTAAGACTACCGGGACTCCCATCCCTAAAGGGTAATGAAGAACGACATGAGTGTCAAAAGTGAAAAAAGGTGCTATGCATGGGACAACTCATGTGGGTGAGAATGCTACCGGGTTGCAGTACCGCAGATGAAAATGGAGGTTTGGGCACTGCAGAGCCAGGAATGAGGATCCTAAAGGCTAATATCAGAGGGTGTGACTGGAAATGTAAGTGCAATTCAGTCGGATAGACTACATGCCAGTGCTGAAAATATACCTGAAGGGATGATGTCGATGACCGATGAGCAAGTACCTGCACACATAACAACCAAATACCCAAAGTGAACAATATCTGAAGAGTATCAAAGGTATGAGCTTGTATTTGACAAATGTGACAATGCATGTGCGTACCTAGCCATGATGTGGAAAAAAGCCGCCCCGGGGGCTCCGGGTAAAAAGTGGCCCAGAGATAGTCATGATGTAGGCGGCGGGACGCTGATCCCGTGGATGAAGACGGTTCGAAGAATGGACGCCGTGGGCTCCCGGAATGGTGAGTGGAAGTTTGGCAAAAACCCTATATATAGCTGTAGGGTCCACATTGCCACCTCATTTGTACCTGTTGCTACAGTGAATTCCAGAGCAGATCGAGAGGAGATTGAGCGATTCTGAGAGCACCAGGCATTCGTTTCCCGGTGTGCAAGATTCAGGTTAGTGTTCTGAACATCCTGCATAGCCATAGGTTTCAAATTTTTGGGCAGGGTAGGTATAGGGGGCCGTACGGGAGTTTTAGGAGGTTTTTGATAGGGTGTGGGCCGCTAATGCGCGGGCGACTCAGTGGAAGGCGCGCATGAGTCTGCGTCTATCCACTGAAAAAGCGCACATGAGGGCGCGTCTGTGGAGTAGACAGGCGCGCATGAGTGTGCGCCTGTAGGTTGAACAAGCGCACTCTAGAGCGCGCCTGTGGGTATGACATGCGCGCACTAGCGCGCACCTGTAAAGTGGACAGGCGCGCATGTGTGCGCGCCTGTATGGTGAACAGGTGCGCATGTATGCGCGCCTGTATGGTGAACAGGTGCGCATGTGTGCGCGCCTGTGGGGGTAAAAACTGCGCCTTGGAGGCAAGGTTTCAGGGTGTAAAAGTATCTCTTTTTGATGTTTTGGATAATTGCCTAATATAATATAGGACTCTGGGTTGTGTGAAGGCGGCGATCAGTGAGCATGGAGGTGCGATGGTGCGAGCAGGACTGGGAGCCGCTGCGGGAGGAGGTGGCCGAGGCGAGGCCAGCAGTGCGGGCGTCTTTAGCAGCCAGTGGGTTGCTAAAGTTTTTTGAGTGCCCTTTGATACGGGCCCAGGAGTATCTGCTCCAGTTTCTGATTGATATGTGGAGCCCTGAGCAACACTGCTTCCTCATGCGAGGAGAGCAGGTCGCCTTCACTGCGGTGGAGGACATTTACTTTTTGACTGGGCTCCCCTTTCGGGGAACACCGTTGCCGGAAGTGCCTGCGCTGCCGAGGGACACTGATCTGGTGGAGGTCACCGAGCGATACTGCTCAGGCGGGCACTATATGACTGGGTCATCCGTGCGTATCAGTGCGATAGATGTTATGCTGCATCGTTGCGTAGCAGCGATGATAGTGCGGGTGTACGGGACCCGAGCGCCCCACCAGATTAGTGGTAGGGAGCTGCTGCTGATGGAGAGGGTGGTGGTGGGCCGTGAGCGGTTTGCCTGGGGTCTGATGCTACATGCGCAGATGATTGCGCAGCTGGACCGTTGTCAGTCTATAGGCAGGGGGGAGTTTGCTTTTGGCTCCATCCCGATGGCATTTTTCTTGGAGAGGGTGCCGATGTTGCGGTCGAGGGTGGTGTTGGAGGTACCAGGGGTACGAGAGCCGCGCTTGAGGCGGTGGTCCGAGATTTTGGTTCGCCACGGCGATGGCGAAGGTGGACATTACTTCATAGAGGAGGCAGCTCTGATATGGCGGCAAATGCCACAGTTTATACTTCAGTTCCCCTATGCTGGGGTGGACTTCCGGGGGGACCCGGATATGGTACTGCCTCCTGGGGAGGTTTTTGACCAAAGAGGTATGTTGTGTATTTGTATGTTGTGATTTATTTTCTGATTTTGATATACCAGTGCATATGTTTGATGTATAGACACTGATACCATCTGTTGTTGCTTGTTCGGTGCATGTGCAGATTTGTCACCTCGCGGGCGTGAGGTGGAGGTGTTCAGAGCGCCCGCACAGCCAGAGCAGGAGAGACCACCACGTGCAGGGAGGCGTCCGAGGGATGAGGCTGCTGGGGGACCAGCAGGACCCGAGAGACCAGTGCAGAGGCGTCGCTTTGATGACCCTGGTGCGGGGCCATCTCATGCTCCTTCGGCGGCAGCCGGAGATGATGATGATCTAGTCCGTCGGTTTGAGACGGTTTTGTGAGACGTGCCTGAGGGCATGTGGATCCGTATCCAGGATGAGGAGTTCCTAGAGCAGTGCGTCGGGTTACCGCCACCATGGCGTTCAATCATGCGGCGAGCAGCTATGCTTGTTGCAATGACTAGTGGACGCCTGTCGCCTGGGCAGGGTGGTCCTGCGGATGTTCCACCACGACCGCCTAGGGCAGGTGGGGGTGGGCCACCACCGCCTCCTGAGGGAGGGGCAGCTGGGGGTGCTCTAGAGGCCCCCTGATTGTATGGGGAATTTTTGTACCTTTTTGATAGGCTGGTGAGCTGATTTTTTGTACCAAGATGCGGCACGGGCCGGTGGGCCGATGTATATTTTTTTTTGTATGTAAACATTCGGATGGCCGGGGAGGCCTTGATATATATATGAGTATACACCTTTTTGAGATCCAAATGTAGTGCATGTGTTTTGTTTTTGATGATGATGATGTCTATGTTTCCTATATGTTGTGACAGGATGTATGAGATGCTTATGTCTGTGTATTTTGATGTGATATATGCCAATCTAGCACGATGTTAGCTATTTCATCTGTTGTTTGATTCAATTCTCTTGGAATATGTGTAAATTTAATGGAATCAAAATGTCGAGATAACAGTCTAACCTGCAGGTATTTGCGAAAGAGGCACGGATCGTGTACATGGTAAACATTGTTGAGCTGGAGAACGACTAGCTGAGAGTCGAGGAAGATGCTAAGGTGACGAATATGATGATGCTGGGCGTCGGTCAAGAGGCCAATGACGGCAGTGTATTCGGCTTGGTTATTGGTTGCTGGTCCCAAACATATGCCGCTTGAATGTAGCATTTCATGTGAAGGGGTGTAAAGAGCCCAAGCAGCCGAAGCAAGATTTTGTGTCCAACGGCTGGCACCGTTGGCGTAACCAATGTGATAAGCTGGTGGAGGAATCATCTGTCAATAGCACAAAGAATAGTTTAGACGAGAGGGTAGGGAAAAAAGATTAAAAACACTAAACAAGAAAAAGTAACCTAAAGTAGCATGACTACTTCTAAGCATAAAATTTCTTGAGGTACAACCCATTGATGGGTTCTTTGAGTGTGAGGCCTTCGGGGGAGGCCAGGATGTATGCACCTTTGGTGAGGCAATGTTGGATGATGTAAGGGCCATGCCAGAGTGATTCGAATTTTCCGTGGCCAAAGGTATCGTGAGCGATATCATAGGTGAGGACAAGGTCGCCTTCGCGAAATGATCGAAGGTTGACATGGCGATCAAAGGTAGCCTTGGATCGTTTTTTAGCTGCCTCATTTTTCTGTAAGGAGGATCGACGACCCTCATCCAGAGACTCCAAGTTTAGCAAGCGCTGCTCCATTGGAGCAGTGTCAGGTAAAAGCTCGATTGCGGTGTGAAGGGTGGGAATTTTTCACTCGATGGGAAGAGTTGCCTCGACCCCATGGACTAAGTGAAATGGCGTAAAACTAGTGGTGGTCTTCACGGCCGTGCGGTAAGTCCATAGCGCGGAAAATAACATATGATGCCAATTGGTTTTATGTTTATTGACCATGCGCTGTAACATGGTCTTGAGGACTTTGTTGACTGCCTCGACCTTTCCGTTTGACTGAGGATAGTATGGTGAGG
>ML777256.1:478947-505771 GCA_009831015.1 Picea engelmannii
GAACTGTTTGTCAAAGGCTGAGCTCTGAATCATCTGGACAGCGTAACAATGCTTTGAATTCCCTGTTGAAACAATGAGTCCTCACAGCCTTTTATAGCAGTTTCAAGGGCGGTTCTGTAACCTTCTCCAGGTGTGAATAGGGGTGCATTAGGGTTTTCTTAGGTCATTTAATCCACTGTTTTTGCAGAGTCGACTCTGATTTGAGGGTCAAATCACCTTGGGGGCCGGTCTGTAGGCGGTCGAGAGGCCGACCTTTGCAATTAATGCGCCGTATTAGTAGATGCGCGACTTTTTGTGTGGAAAGTCGCGCGTCGGGCGCGCATGCGCGCAAAACACGTTTTTGTCCCGCGCATGTGCGCGCGCATCAAGCTGATGTGAAGCACCTTTCAATTTTTGGTTACTTTGTATAGTTTTTTGCCCTTCTAGAGTGTTGTGAGATTAATTCAATGCCATGAGTGACTTCATTTCTATTTTGATGATGTGGAGTTCTTGTCGCCATGTGCAGACGAAATTTCAGTGATAACAAACACTCTACAAGTTCTCTCTCTAGAATACGACAAAATTCAACAAGGTATGCCATTTTTTCTATAATTCCTTTTCTGAGAGGTTCAAAGTAGTGAAACCTAGAGTAATTGCATAAAACACACTGAAGAACATTGCGTACTATTTTCATATCTTTATTCATTACAGGTACATAGTTATGATTATTTCAAGTTAGGGTTGTTGACTAATCCAAAACTAGTCATGTGAGACTAAAGTAAAGTTTGATGAAAATGCTAGTCTCTTGTTTTTAAAGTTAAGGAAGGTTTGTAGGTATGTTATCATATACACCAGGTCTATTACAGAGTTACAAATCATGATTGTATGATGAAATTGATGAGGGATTTTGGTTGAGGTACATGTTGGGTACATGGTTGAGACAAGTAGTTGATGAGTTGGCACATACATGAGGTGTATAGTTGATGATGTTGGTACATCTTGATGAGTCATAGTTGATGAGTAGTTAATACATGATTGGTACATACTTGGTACATGGTTGGAGACACTTTTTAGTAGTATTTTTGACACATGGTTTATGGATGATGTAACATACTTCTATTGGTATATTATTAGAAGCACATATTGAACTTGGTGATGATTATGAGTTGTTGTGTTATTCTTGGTTGATGCAGATCTTTGAGAGTTGTCTTGGTGATTTATCTTGGTGAGTAGATATGATTTGGTTGATAATATTGATGAGATAGGTTGTTATGATAGCTTGTTTGGACAGGTTATTCATACAGGTTTGGTGCCTGGTTGATGCACTTATTCATGGTACAGGTTGAGGTACAAGTTGGTGCATGGTTGATGTACTTTTTTATGGTACAAGTTGATTATAGGTTGTTTGGTACAAGTTGATGCATGGTTGATGCACTTTTTTATGGTACAGGTTGATTACAAGTTGAGTTACATGTTGATGCATGGTTGATACATGGTTCAGGTTATTGGTACAGGTTGTTTGGTGCGGGTTTATTGGTACATGTTTACAGTAGTATATCTCATAGTGATAGTTTGACAATCATTCCATCATTCTATTTATACGCCAGGACGATTGGATGGGGAAAGGACAGGTGGTTGTAGCCACCTTCTGGTTCTATCCAGAGAACATAGGGGGTTGTATCTTCCTTCTAGTTATAGCTAGAGAATTGGGGAGTTGGAGCTTCCCTCATGTTGTAGCTTAAGAAACTAGGGGGTTGGAGCCTCCTTCGAGTTGCAGTTGGAAAACAAAGGAAGTTGGTGCTTCCAATGAATGTAATTCTTCAAGACATATAAGAAAAATCATTCTTTGGTTTTCTCCTGCTTTGGGTTTACACGTAAAAACATTGGTGTACTGTGTATGTGTATGATTTGTTCATTATTTATTTACTTTGCAAATATTGGATGATAATTCTACATTGATATAACAATTGCATTATATGGTTAAAAAGGATTACGTTTCTCTATTACTGATTCACCCCCCCTCTCAGTAATCAAACAATAGATGAATCATGGCAATCCAAAAATGTAAAATTGTGACAATCCCACATTGTAGGGAGGGAAATATTAATGCATGTGTGGGTATCATCAAAACATTTTGTTGTGTCACATCTATGATATTCAAAAAATATATTGTGATGACTATAATGATATTCACTATTCCCAATAATAGATGCATTAATATTAAAGAAATCCATACCATCATAAAAGTCTCTCAGTGAATCATCCTCTCCCCTAAAATATTGGTATGTGAGATAATAAAATTGTTTGAGGTGTACTAGTTCATTGTTTTCATCCTCGATAGGTAGACCACCAACATGTTTCATCTCGTAAGATTTTGTCCTTGAAGACTTTGTCTCAAATAGATCAAAATATACCTTATGTGAATCAAGGTCTGCAAAAAGCAAGGAAAATTTTCGGGGCTAAATTTCTCCCATGAGCTAATTTTCCATGTCTTTCCCCAAAAACAATTCACCCAAATTCTACAAAATAAAATTATTTTACCTTAAAAATAGCCCAAGTTTTATAGAAACTATATAAAATCCCTAGAAATTTGAACATTTTTTACAAAAATATTTCCAAACATTTTATTTTGAATATTAAGGACTAGTAAGATTCACCAAGGTTTCTACATTTTGAGATAAATTTCCATCCTTAAAATAATCCCTAGCAAATATATCTAGATACAAAAAGTAAAATGAGTTAGAAATAATAAATTGAAATAACTCCCTTACATTGGTGCAACTTCTAATACTCACTTTGTCAAGGGATTCTTCTTTTCCTACTTCTAGATCTATATAATTCTTTGGTGATGAACTATCATGTATGACACAAGGAATTTGCTTAAAATATTTACATCCAATAGAAAGAGAGAGAGAGAGAGAGATTTGAATTCTTAACCACTCAACATTCAATTGTAACCTTTTCCAAGATGATTGGTAAACTAGAACTTTCATGAATAACTTCTTCCATAATATTTATCTTCCCCTCTGGGTAAGGTGGAATTTGTTGAACAAGATCATTGTTTTCTCCTTTAACCAACTGACCAATATCTTGGACCTTCTCTACACAAATATTAGAACACAGAGTGCCACCTAAACAACATTCATGTTCACTAAAAGTAGTTAAGTCTCAGGGCAAGCCAAAAATATTATTTGAGCAAGAAGGTTCAAGAGTTGTATTGGTGAGACAACCAATAGAATTTTCTATGACATAAATATCAAGAAATTCTTCTTGACTCATTTTAGTTGCAACAAAAGGAATTGGTTCAATATCAATATTATGTTCACAAGAAACTTGTTCTATGTCTTTCAAATATTCAGGAGTGTGAACATTTGCTTCATTCATATGAACACATTCCTTCTCCATTTCCATTGTTTCATAGGAAAAATGGGATAATGAGAGTTTGACATAACCATCGGATGACTCTGAAGTGTCTCATTATCTCTAGGAATGGTTTCATCATTTTTCTCTTCTGTGGAAACCTCACACATAATAGGAGACAAAACTTTGAAGGCTTCACTTTCATCCAAAGGGAGAAGTGGTGAAGAAAGATTATTAGAGACCAAAGGAAATTCTTCCAAAACATCATTTTCTCTTTGATCTAAATCCATGTGAGTGAAGAAAGATCTTAACATATACTACTGAATAACAATCTCACTATCATTGTGGTTTTCTTGTGAATCAACTTCAAATTATGAACTATCATCTCGACATGTATTAAACTTAGAAGACACAGATTGATATTGCTCTTTAGAAATAGAAAGAAGGTAAGGAAACAATTTAAGAATATGTAGTGCATGATGTTTATTACTCAAAGGAAACCTATGACATATTTGATTAAACCTTATGTAGAAAACACCTATTGATTCTTCTTTTTATTTTCTAAGATTCTTCAAATCATTACATAATTCATCAAAATCATAATCCTCAAAAGAAAGTAAAAAATCATCTATGAATTGTTTCCAATTGTGAACAGAGTTGTCTAGAAAGGATTTGAACCACTATTTGATTGGACCTTTGAAAATGAGGGAGAAACATTTCCATTTTACGAGATCATTAGTCACTTTATAAAATTTACAATTACAAATAAAATGGCTAAAATGTTTAGAAGCAGATCTATCGCTTTCACCATCAAATTTTATCTTTGAAAAGATATTAATTGTCTTTGTAGAAACGTTACTAGTTGTTTGGAGAGAACTAGAAGCATGTTCTCACACAAGGATAATGATAGGAGCCATTAGAAATAAAATGCATTAAAAAAGAAAGATTCCATAGGATCATCTTGTCATATCCCCTCCTTCTAGTGCCATTTTATTGATGTGGGAAAAAATCCCATGCCAACAATAGGGAGAATTTCCCAATGGAAGGTCCCAATTATACATGCGCTCATTTGGTATGGCAATCTCCTTCGTTATGTGGGCTTGATGCCATCAACAAAATTGATTTCTCCCCAAAAGGAGACTTGTTCATTTAAACTCTCTAAAGTCCTAAATATATTCCTAAACTACCATAAAGATTCAACCCTATTCTAACCTACATTGGCTCCTAATCCAACGACAACATAAATAATTGATTGCAGGCATAAAGTTAAATTACTGCAAATAGAAAAGAATTCATATTCAATAGAATAAGCCCTATACTAGCATATCCATATCACATAAACAAGAATGAATTCATATACATATGATATTGAATATGTCCTTGCAATCAAATCCATAACCAATTCATAATATTCTACTAAATAATTTCAGAAATGAAAAAAACATAGAAAAATAACTAATTAACAAGAATATACAATCATATGATCTGTTAATGAATTAACTTCTCCTTATATTCATACTTAAAAAAAATAATTCCTTAGTTTGAGGTCTAAGCAAAGAGCCCCCAACCCTCAATCCTTTCATTCCACTTAATAGAAAATATACAAATGAAAATTTTATATCTTCCAGCCTCCCCCATTCAAACAAAAAAAAATTCATTTTTATCCTATTCGGAGTGATTCTTGACCTCCTCCATTTGTTTCACGGTTACAACTTTTCTCCTTTCCTTTAGTATTTTAGTTCTCATTTTCTAAAAAAAAATAAAATTGAAAAGTAACGACCTCAAAAAATTAAAGTATAATTTGGAAACTTGCATAGTCATGGGCTCATCTTTAGGTGATTTTGTCTTTATTTGTTCTCCTCCTCGGACGCTTATAACAAATTTCTTTTTTTTTTCTTTAAATTTTTTATTGTCTCCATTATTTGTTTTGCTTTAAATTCTTTTATTGTCTTCATTATTTTTTATTTTTGGTGAACACCTTTACGTTTAATACAAAATCCTTCATCAAATTTAAAATAAAATAAATGTAAGACAATATTTTTTATTTTTGGTGAACACCTTTACGTTTAATACAAAATCCTTCATCAAATTTAAAATAAAATAAATGTTAAGAAACCATATATGTGAAATTAACGAAGAAAATAAAGTTGAGAGTGTTTTTAAATAAGAATTGTGTGTTTGGTTTTGAAAATTTCAATATTTGGATTATCCATTCAAAACTTTGAACTTTTCAAAACTAAACACACAGTTTCTTCTCCAAAAAATAAAAATAAAAATAAAATGCTTAAAATAAGAAAAATGGAGTGCAGGAGTATGGAAAGAAAATGTTGCTTTAACATGAAAGTTGCATGAAAGTTGATTGTTGCTCCTTCTTTTCCATTATTATTCAATTTCATGATTTTTTCATGCCTATTTTGACGGTTGTGAGTAGACAAAACTTATCCTTAAATAAATATCTCAACAAATTGATATCGAGCTTCATAGTTTAAAATCCAAATTAACTCCCAACAACACAAAACCCTAAATAAATTCCAAGCAAGATTCACTCTAAATAAATTCCAAGCAAGATTCATTCTTTCTTTTGGGATTCTCTCCTTCCATTTATTCGACTTAGCGAGTGACCATTAACCAATCTCCTGAAACAAATTGGTTACGAACACCTAAAGATCGAAAATCGAAAATGTCCTTGGTTAATGGCAACTATAATTTATGTACTCCAAAAATGTAATCCGATAAGTCAGACATTCGGATCCGAATGTTTGGATTGGCCATTCACATAGAGGCATATTAAGACATTCTCATCGTTTAAGTAAAATCTGTTGGGAGTTTTTCTCTGTGTAGCCACATAATTTACTAAGTTTAAGGAATCACTCACAAGAATTGGAGAAACTTCAGATCTAGATACATCTTTCATATTTCAGTGAATCAACAAACCCACCCTTTCATTTAGCACACATGTTTATTGATTTTTTTCTAGAATATATTCTTCTCTTATTTTAGTCCTAGCCCTTATGGTTGGTAGGGACTATTAGTAATCGATTTCATATTTTTCCATTAACTTTGCATGGAAACCAATGAATTCTTAGTATTTTAATTTAAGTTTTGGTAAATCCATAAATTTTTGAAACTGCACTTTGCTTTTTTATTCTAAGTTGTAAGTTGGAGGTCTTATTTGGCCTCATATCGAGGCAAGACTTAGGATACATTTAGAGAGATTCTATAAGTTTTAGTGTTTAATGAACTCATTGTCGAATAATGCAATTTCTCCCTCTTTACTTGTTTGACTAAAAGAGATAGATGGATAGGCATATTAATTGCATAGATAAGATAGGTGAAGTTGAATTTATTAGGTAGGTGAAGGATGGAGAATACTAGATAAATATATCATCTCATGTATTTTGATTTCATTGTTTTTTCCATGTAAATGTGAAGAAGAGCTCAAGAGCTCCATTGTTGTGTGTGTTCATACTCTATTTTTGTTTTTGCTTGTCTCTGCGTGAACATGAACATGGTATTAGAAAATGAGTAAGAGTCTGCGAAGATTGGAGATAATTTTTTCAAGATACTACAGAGAAATTTAAAGCTTGATCAACCCACAACAGGAGGAGGGGTGTTTCAAGGCATTTTGGTGCAAAAATTTGAAGAAAAATGCTTCAAAAAATCGTGTTTTAGAGTTTGGTCACCCTCTGCCTTTGTACACAGTGGGATTGAACTCTTTCGGTATCCCTTAGCTAGTTTAGGACCCACGACCAAGTGTTTTCGGTCACCCGATCGCCCCTATACTGAAGAGAAAATTCGACTAGGAAAGATTTTTTTTTGGGTTTTCTGTTTTGACAGAGAAAAATCCATCTTGGTCAAGTTTTAAGCCAGTAAGGGGGAGTCGATTGTCAACAACATATTCATGGCATCCAGAAACAGTCTGACACTATCATGAGGACCAATTTTAACGAGTAAGAATTATGATGTATGGTCCATAAAAATGAAAAATTTTCTATGGTCTGAATATTGTTGGGAAGCAATAGTTAATGGGTTCAAGGAACCAGATCCGACGTATCTACAAGAAATGATGAATGCACAAAGAAAATTTCTTGGATAACTCATCAAGAAGGACAACAAATCCCTGTGGCTCATTCAACAAGGGTTAGAGGAATACATTTTCTCCAGAGTCGCAACAATAAATCATGCCAAACATGCATGGGATATTCTCGAAATTTCCTATCATGGAACAAAAAAAGTAAAAAATGCAATGTTGCAGACACTCAGGAAGAGTTTTGAGACTCTTCAGATGAAGGATTCTGATTATGTGGATCGTTTCATGACCCACATCATGAGCATCGTGAATCAGCTGCACACGCACGGAGAAGACATTCAAGAACATAAATTCGTTGAGAAGGTACTTCGTAGCCTTCCCGATAAGTTTAATATGGTCATAGTTTCCATAGAAGAGACGAAAGACTTGTCAACCCTAACATTTGAAGAACTCATGGGATCTTTGTTAACCCATGAAAATAGGTTCATTCGAAATATTGAATCTTTGGAGAACACATTTCTGTCTCAGGCCTCCATAAGCAGAGGAAGAGGTCAAGGGAATAGGATGAGGTAGAGGATGCTCTCAAATAGGAGAGAGGTCAACTTCAGAATGTTCAGAACAAAGTGAATAGTTAGAATAGAGGCACTCTCAAAACCAAAGGGGGAGAGGAAGAAATTTTAATCTGACAAATCAAGGATTCAATGCTATTATTGCAATAAATTTGGTCACTACGAAAGTGAATGTAGAAAGAAGCAAGCATATCTGAATAGGGGCAGAGAAAATGTTACCAACATTGAAGAAGCAACATCTAAATCAATGTTATTCTCATGTCAAGTCACAAAATAAGCAAGCAACAATCATGATCTCTGGTTTTTGGACAATTGTTGTAGAAATCATATGACAGGTTACAAATATTTGTTTACTAGTTTAGATAGCTCTGTCACATCTCAAATTAAATTGCGAGATAATTATCAAAATAAATTTGTAGGAAAGGGTGTAATTTATGTATTGACCAAGAAAGATGAAAAGAAATATATTCATGATGTTTATTATGTACCTGGTCTTAGACATAATCTAATGAGTGTAGGCCATATGAATGAACATGGTTATAGAGTCATTTTTGAAGGTTCCAAATGTACAATCTTGGACAAACCACCGAGTAAGAAAATCATAGCTATAATACAGATGACCAAAAATATGATGTTTCCTTTGATATTGAGAAATGTAAATTTGTCACAGTCATATGCCCAAAATGTGTCAAGCTCATATGAGACTTGGTTGTGGCATCTTAGATATGGTCATTTTCCATTTAGCAGTCACAATCTTTTACATAAGAAATTTATGGTCAAAGGGTTTCCCATTATAAATAAATAGAAAAACTCATGTGAGAGTTGTATTTTGGCTAAACACCAAAGGGATAGTTTTCCCAATGCTTCCTATAGAGAAAAATAACACCTCAAGTTAGTGCATACAAACCTTTGTGGTCCAATGCAAACTTAGTCAATAGGAGACAACTTTTATTTTCTAACATTCATTGATGATTTTAGCAAGAAAGCTTGGATTTATTTTCTCAAGCACAAATCAAAGACATCTGAAAATTTTAGAGAATTTAAATCTTTGACAGAGAAACAAAGTGGAAAATACATCAAAGTACTCATATCAGATCGAGGAGGTGAGTATGACTCCAAATAATTTGCATCATATTGCAAGCAACATGGGATCAAGAGATAGTTTACCACAATATACACTCCATAATAGAATGGAGTAGCTGAAAGGAAGAATCAGATAATAATGAATATGGCCAGAAGCATGTTGAAGGCCAAGAATTTGTCAAATGAATATTGGAGTGAAACAGTGGCATGCTCAGTGTATATTTTGAAGTTTTCACCAACTAGCACTTTGGAAAATCAATTCCCTCAAGAAGCATGGAGTGGTATGAAATCAAGTGTTTCTCATTTTAAAGTTTTTGGTTGTGTGGTTTATGCACATGTTTMTAAAGAGCTAGGGATAAAGCTTGATGATAGAAGTGAAAAATGCATATTTGTTGGATATAGTGAACAATCTAAAGCATACAGGATGTATAATCCTATTACCAAGAAGTTGAGAGTAAGTAGAGTTGTGAAATTCCAAGAAGATAAATCTTGAGATAACCAAACAAGTGAAATGATTGTAGATCATGTTCCTTTTATACAGGAATATAAGCACGTCGAAGCTACATGACAACAATCTTATCCACCAATACTTCCAAGATTGCAAGTACAAGGCCAAGGAGAAAAAACAGAGCATAGTTCATCTTCTTCTTCTAGCAATGATTCAACCCACTATAGAAAATTTGAAGAACCAAAAAACAAGAAGCTTGAGATAAATTTATGAGAAGAATGATGATGTGGATCAACAAGCACACTTTTCTATGCTATCCTATCAACGAGTATACTTTGAAGAAGCAATCAAAGAAGAAAAATGGGTTGATGCAATGAATGAAGAAATTGAAGCAATTGAAATAAATGACACATGGGATCTTGTGGATCTCCCTACAGGTAAAACCAACATTGGAGTTAAATGGGTGTATAAGCCAAATTCAAAGAGAAAGGAAAAGTAGAAAGGAAAAAGGCAAGACTTGTAGCAAAATGGTTTGCTCAACAACCTAGTATTGAATATGGAGAAACATTTTCTCCAATAGCACATTTGGATATTGTCAGAGAAGTTTTGGGAGTTGCAGCTAAAAAAAAATGGCCAGTCTATCAAATGGACGTTAAATCATCCTTTCTAAATAGTATTTTATATGAAGAACTTTATGTGGATCAACCACCAGGATTTCAGATTAAAGGTAAATAGTACAAAGTGTACAGATTGAAGAAAGGATTGTACACTTTGAATCAAGCTCCAAGATCTTGGTACATTCACATTGTTTCCTATTTGCTCAACAATGTGTTCAACATAAGCAACAATGGACTTACACTTTACATCAAAAGAGATCAGAAAGGAAATATTTTGATAGTTTCTCTCTATGTTGATGACATGATTTATACAAGAAGTTTGTTATTGAATGAATTCAAAGCATCCATGTAAAGTAAATTTGAGATGAATGATCTCGTTCTTATGAAATATTTTTTGGGAATTGAAGTTGAGCAATCTGAAAATGGAATTTTGATTTGTCAGTGAAAATATGCCACATATATTTTGAAAAGGTTCAAAATGAACAAATGCAAGACAACAAATACACAAATTGCAACAAGTACGAAATTAAGAAAACAAGATGAAGGAACATAAATTAATTATACTTTGTATAAGAGGCTTGTAGGTAGCCTCATGTACCTTATAGCTACTAGGCCAGATATTATGTATGCAGTGACCTTAATTTTGAGATTTATGGAATATCCTAAAATCTATCATTGGAAAGTTGGAAAAAGAATTTTGAGGTATATTGTAGCTACACCATATTATGGAATTTGGTATTCCAATTCAGAAGATGATTCACTTGTTGGATATACAGATAGTGATTTTTCAGGTAGCGTTGATGATATGAAAAGTACTTCTGGGTATGCATTTATGTTGGGTATAGATTTAATTTCATGGGCTTCAAAGAAGCAACTCATCGTCACAATTTATTCAGCAGAAGCATAATAGGTGGTAGAAAATTTAACAACTTGTCATGTAGTGTAGTTGAGAAGGATACTTAGCGATATTTCACATGAAGATAAGGAGCCAACTCCTATATTTTGTGACAACAGTTCAACAATTGCATTATCAAAGAATCACGTGTTTCACTGCAAGAGTAAACACATTGACACTCACTATCATTTCGTTTGCGAGCTTGTCAACGATGGTAGCATCATGCTACATTTTTTTGGTTCGAAAGAAAAATTCGCAGATATCTTCACCAAACCATTGGGAATAAATACTTTTGAATTTCAGAGACAACACTTAGGCATTGCTTGTGCTAATTTTTGTAATGGTCGAAATTAAGGGGGAGTATTGAATGATGTAATTTCTCCCTCTTTACTTGTTTGACTAAAACACATAGATGGATAGGCATATTAATTGCATAGATAAGATAGGTGAAGTTTCATTTATTAGGTAGGTGAATGATGGAGAATTCTAGAGAAATATCTCATCTCATGTATTTTGATTTCAGTTTCTTTCCATGTAAATGTGAAGAAGAGCTCAAGAGCTCCATTGTTGTGTGTGTTCATACTCTGTTTTTTTTATTTTCTTGTATTTGCTTGAACATGAACACTAATGATAAACATTAGGTCAAGCATTAATTCATAGCATTAACTATTTTCTCTCATTAACCTTGAATACATTTAGCCCATGTTTGTGGGATTTTTCTTACACTAGTATTTTTCATGACACAAAGATGTGTCCATGTGTTTTGAAAAGAACACCAAACTCTCTATTCCCTACACCAAGCTCTCTATTCCATCCTCGCTTTCGGGTTCTCTATTCCCTCGTTGCTTCTAGCTGAGCATGGTGTTACTCCGTCCTCTATGAATTGGCACTATGCATGATGCTCTCCATTGGTGGTTTTCACATCAACTTGAATTAGTTGTGCACTACCACTATGCATGATGCTCTCCATAGGTAGTATGCAACTCAACTTGAATTAGCTACCTACTTCTAGGATAACAAAAATTATGGGTCAGGCATACTAGTGGTGAGTCAAAAGATGTAGGTGCGAGTAGGATGAGAAGGTGAAATCCTATTAATGTTTGTAGATTGCACAATACTATGATGGCTAAAAAACACACTCCATCAAACAGATTAAACTGTAATATTATTTTATATTTTGTAAATTACACTAATAATGTTAAAAATCTTATGTATCTATTAACTATGTGAATGGTGTAGTGTTTTTGCTACCTTGGGAGAGAACTCTAAGGATGGATGAGCGTTTCTTCAAGTCAATTCAACCTCACCTTACAACCACTAGTGTAAATCATGCTACTTGTAAAGCATAAGATAAACTATTTGCAATTATCTTACTCTACTTCAAATGTAAATGCGTGGAAGAAATCATTCTTACCATTTGGAGTTCCTATTAGGCTAGCAGGCAGAGTCAACATTTTCATATCACCTTTTATCCAAAACATTTGAATTTCAGCACTCCAAAGGACCTTGCATGCCAAAATGGAAGAAGGATTTCTTTCAGACAACTAGAGCTAAAAACCCATAATGGGTTCTGATAGTTTAGAAATTATTTATAAAGGGTTATGAACAACATTATTTTATTTATAATTCACAAATCTATACAACTATATAGTTTATAAATTATTTTGGGTCTATATAGTTTAGATTTATAATTCACAAATCTATCCAACTACATAGTTTAAAAATTATTTTGGGTCTGAATTGCTAGGAACTGGGAGACTGTGGCTGCCAAAATATTTAGTCAACCATTTTTTCCATAATCTGAAAAAATAGAATTTTAGATGAATTTTTTATTTTCTTAATCTCTTCATGCCAACACTTGAAGTTATTTCCAAGCGTTCCTCGGATGAATTCACTATTGTTGTCGATGAAGGAGGCCAGACAAACCCTTTAGAAATGCCTTGGGAATCGAAAAACTTGGTAGTAGAGAGAAGGAAAGTGAGCGAGTTGTTCATGAGCTTGTAATTAAATATTGAGAATTAAGTCGTCCAGACATCAATCATTTCTTCATGGAGATCAACTTCACATCATGCAATGAACATATGTCACATGAGTCAGACTATTAGATCGGATCAAAACTTTAGAATGGAAACAAATATAAAAAATTCATATGGGGGTTTCAAGTTTCAAATCTCTCTTGTTCTTTGAGCTTGCACATTCTCCTTCACTGAGTTGATTCTGTGAGTACATTAATTAAATTATTCACAATATGTCCATGTACAATGAATAAATGCTTGATAACAATAAAGCCCAAGTTGCTGAAATCAAATTCCGCATCGAAATACATTATTTAAAAAAAAAAACACTTTCTTCATGTTTGTTATTGATAGGTTAAATATCATCTTGGGAGTTGTAGGCATCTTATGAAGTGAGGTGAGGCAATTGATTGGTCAATTATCAAACATATTTTCCATGAAATCAAAGACCCCATAAGTCATTCACAGTGTAGATTCTGACATTTACCTAAACCAACATAGAATTTAAAGCTCAATGTGTGCATCTTAGATAAGAGTAGCATCTCATGCAAATTTCATGAATAATTTAACACAAGGGAATATCAAACCCAAAATTTACAACAATTTCTTTTCAATGTATGTAGCCTCTTGGGAGCCCAACTCATAACTCATAACCATCAGGGATCCATTTTCACATATGTATATTCATCGACAACTCAAATGAATCATTCAAAGCTTATTGCTACCATTTTAGATATTCACAAAGCGGGAACAGTTGGCCTTTGCATGCCTCGATCACGCTTTGCAAGGGAAAACAATATGTTTAATTTGTAGAATCACACACACACACACACACACACACACATATAAGAGTAGCACAGATGCTTTGAGAGCAAGTTGTTCATCGCTTTATTCAATTTGCATCTTCCATCTTGTCTTACTTTTTTGGGTGTTTCTCTTATTAAAGGAGTAAGTCCAAACCCACGGATTTCCTTTTCTATACAACGCAGGTGCACACATATTATCCAAATGAGAGCTAATCCTCGACGTTTAAAGATGAACTCTACTAATTAATTTTATTATAAGGAAAAGAAGTAATAAATTTGTGATTAGTTTAATGTTTTTTTTTAAATTTTTGTTACCACTTCATTCATTTTGGAATTCATAGTTTGAATTGAGATATCATTTACGATCACAATTGCACATTGAAAACATGAAAAATATAAATACTAACACCGTACCAATCCCACTTTGTCATTAGCAAACATATATATTCGCATAGGTTTCAATAAAAATGTCATCAAGCAACCAAAGGTCATGAATCAAACCATAAGGAATCCCACTTTGTGATTAGAAAACATATATATTCACATTGGTTTGAATAAAAATGTCATCAAGAAACAAAAGGCCATGAATCAAACCATAAGGAAAGGATATCTTGCTCTCAAACATAGACCAAAATAATTCATCACCAAAGCAATCAAAACCAAAAGGAGTGAATAGGTTAGTAATAATTACACACCATCATCATAAGATAGTAAGTTGTTCAAGCACAAGACTCCAAACCAAGACTAAAAAGCACAAAATAGGATCTAACAATAAAATACACAACGAGTTCAAGGTTTAATAGGGGGAGCCTTTATTTTTGTTCAAAAAAGAAGGGGGGGTTGTTGTGGGAACAACAACCACCTCTGTATATTTCAAATTATGGGATATAGTTTTTATCCCATAATATATTTCAAATTATGGGATACATTTTTTATCCCATAATATTTGTATCATTGGAATGAATAATAAAAATGTGTAGAATAGGGCTTAAGGCCTTTTCCACCAAATTTATTGTCATGTATTATGTTCTATTTCTTATCACACAAATCCTTTTGAGACCAAATCTTCTTCTTTAATATTGATTTCGACATCCACCCTCAACTATTTTCTACTCACTTAACCATGAGCTAGACAACTTTCCTTTTTTTCTCAATTTCCACAACTTTTTCTGTGTTGTTTCGCTACTACCTTAACAACTAATTTCTCTTTCCAGCCACTTTATTCTCTTCCTTGTTGCATGAATTTAGTTAATCCACCATTTATCTATGATAGAAAACCTCCTCAAAACCCACTCATCCCTCTCACTAGCCTTTGATCCACCCCCTATTATCCTATTTTCCTACCTTATGCAACTCATGAGCACCGTTCCAACTAGCCTTTCCAGTGCATGGTATTTATCTAGACATATTAATAAGGGTAAATTGAAAAATCCCTTCTTCCACCAATAATATCTTGATCTAGAGAGGGATTTCACACACTATCTACCCCAAGCTCCCTTCTTTAATTCTACTTCTCCTTTGGAGAAGAATTGACATTTTTCCAAAGAAACTTCCACAATCTACTCTTCCATGGTATTTTCTACCTAGAATCTATAGCACAAGTAATTTGGAGATCCAATCATAGTAAGGAAATTATATTTTGAACATTCTATTCTATGGTTCTTTTATTTCAATTTTTATACTTTGATGCTTCTTCAAGCCACTTTAGCCACTTTTGTAAACTCACACGAAACTCAACCAAAAAAACCTCATATTGATATTTACAAGGACCATCATACAAGACAAAATATCAACACATATGAGGGTTCCATTCTCATAGCTCAACTTCTTGAGATACAAAATCCTCAAATATCTCCTACCAATATTGGATCAGATATTTATAAATCCTACCACTCATCCTACAAATATCTCCTTCTAAAAAATGGTTATGAGAATGGAACCATTTGTTGGTGTTTTATGGAGACTAGGGTTCTCATATAGTACCAAAAAAATCTATATTGTAGTCAATATCACTGACATATTCAATTTTCCCAAAGGGAAGACGATCTCACCTAAAGTGGAACCAAAAGTTTAAAGATGAAGGGAGATTTAGTACGTTTTCCACAACCCCATTTATGTTAATATACCAACATGCATTTAATATATATTTGTAGAGTATGACTCTAAGCATAGTAGCTATGAAAGTAAACCATCACAACGTCTCATGAAAACTACACACTATATAGGATTTGAAAACAGATAAAAGACATAACACATAACCATCTAGCATTAATAATTGACATAAACACAAAATTTTAAAAAAGGGCCCAAATACTTATTTATTTAGTTATCTACAAAGCTTACACTAGGGTTCCACAACAATGTAGCAGATAGATACCCTCATACAAAATACTACAATGAAACCTTGAGATATAATTTGACCTGACACGATGTCCAACAACAAAGATGAAAATAGAAACAAGATCCCTTCCTTTCTCCATATTCCCAAAGGACTTTTATACAAGTTTTTTTTTTTTTTTTTGTAAGTGAGTTGAGATTCTATATTACTGAGAAAAATATGGTACAAAAAGGAAAAGAGGGGTATCCTCTAATCTTCCAAAAAGGAAACCAGATCAGGGATCCCAAAGTTGCGCTATCTACATAAGCCAGAGGAGGGTTGGGCCGCCACCCAAGGAAACTGACCCAGTCTCCGAAAACCCGTTTGAAAAACCTATACCATAAGATATACATGAAACCAAGAAAGTATAATAGGGGTTTCTCATACATTGATAAACAAAATTACCATGGGTTGAGGCTGCGCTATTCCAAGAGGATTGGATGGCTTTCATCTCCTTCCTTTCTTGCCTCATTCTCCTTTTTCTTCTCCACCGTACATGTCTTTCTAATGCAGGAAGGTTTTTTGTGTTGGTGTGCTGGAGTGATGTCCATGTGGTGGACATAGAGAAGTTAGAGGTGGAATTGTCCAACCATTCATTCCAATTTTTTGTTTTGGTTCTTCTGGTCCTCTACTATTCTTCTTGCACTGGCCTCCAGGTTGTTGAGGTGGCTCAAAATTTTTGTGAGCTCCTTCTTGTGGCCATGGTTTTCTACTCTGCTGGTCTCATTTTTGTCAGTGCTCATCTTACTTATCAACATTTTTGTGTGCCAAGCTTCCTCCACCGTTTTGTGGTAGAGGTTTGTCCTGGGCTGTGTGGCCCCTGGGTCCCTTATCCCACCTTCTTCTTGGATGAGTTCCACCCAGGATTTTCCCTAGCACTTGGTGTTGACTTATCTCTCCCACCTGTTGATGACCACTTTTCCTTTTGGATCAACCTGCTCGAGAAAGGTGCCTTTGGCCTCTCTGGCTACCTRCTCCATCCTAGTGATCTTCTGGAAACTCGTTGGAATTTCCTCCCCCTGGGGGGACCTCTTACACTATGTATTCTTCATTCTTACCGTATATTTTTGAATGCAATGGCTTCTGTCTTGACTTCTTCCTCTGCTTCTATTCACCCCTTCCTGGTCTCTGTAATTACTTCTCACTGGTCTGTATCTATCCTTGTTGCTTATTATTTTAAGGGGTTTCCCTGGATGCGATCTTATCCTGGTAATCATGGGTCTCCGATAAAGGCATACCTTTTGGTTCTTTTTCATTGTTTCAGAGTGTGTGCACTTGGGAACCTTGCCGTCGTGCCTGCACCAATCCTTTTCCTTGCATGTTGTACGCCAATCATTTCCTCCCATCGTATTTGTGTGTGGATGAGGTATACCCGTTTCTGCCCACTGGCTATCCGTTTGATCTTCTTCCTTTGTTGTCTATGGATTAACCTTTCTTATCTCCCACGGAAAACCCCTATACTTCATTCTATTGATAGGATCATGGTGTCGTACCTCCTCTTGTGGTGTGACCGTGATCTGCTGTAACTCGTGTTTAAATGGTGGACTATCAGATTCTGCCCGGATCCTACTTGACCTTCAATTAATTTTTCGCCTTCAGCCTCGATGTGGTCGTCCATACTTTGGCAACCGTCATATTCCTTTGTCGCTAGTTGGATACAGTCTGTCCGAAATTGTCCATTCGAGATGTTACTCCATGTGGAATCCAGTTTTAATCCTTCCTTGTTGACCCTTTCATTAGCGATTCTATCCGCTAGTCCATTTGCTCACCTTCGAACCCAACGCAACTCCACTGTGATCTCTGTCTGCAAATGCTCCTGAATGTTTTGCAGGGAGTAAGCCAAGTGCCAGTGCCTCTGAATTTTTCCCACTCTGGTGTCGTTTGGGAGTTTCCTTACTGTGTTGATGACCAAAATGGAATCTCCTTCCACTATGACGTTGGTCATCCCTTCCCGATGTAGTATCTCAAGGCCGGTCTCTAGGGCTCCAAATTATGTACCATTGTTGGTTGAGCTCCCCAGACTCCCAGTGTACAGCTGGATAATTTTTCCTTGACTGTCCCTGATTACTCCCCCCGTACCTGTCCATCCTAGGTTACCTTTTGATGCCCCATCGAAATTTATCTTGAGGGAGACCTTTGGTGGAGGTTTCCAGTTGCTCTCACCTACTTGTAGTTACGGCAACCATCTTACCTGATTGGGGTGGCATCCTTGTTTTAGTTGAAAACACTTTAGAATTATGAGATCCTAGTCTGTGAGTTGCACTCCTCCTATTTGGCAGTTGTAACTCTGTACCATTTCTCTTGTCATGGATATTATTGTTTCCTTGATCTTTCCTGCCTTCCATCTTTGGTTCCTGAAGATGCGTTGGTTATGTACCTTCCATATTGCCCAAATGATCATGCCGAGAATGAGGGTCCAACAGAGATTCACCTCTTCATTTTCGATGTGGTTTTCCTTCCATGTGGTTATAGTTGCAGAAATATTTCCTCTGATCCTATTAGACTGTCGGAAGATGCCTTCCGCCCAGTCCCAGACTTCTATTGTGTAGGGACATTCATCTAGGGGATGGTTTGTTGTTTCCTCCTTTTCTTCACATAGGTGACATCTTGAAAGGCCTATGAAACCTCTCTTCTTTAGGTTTTCCCAAGTAGGGTTCAGTTGTGTAGTATTAGCCACTAGAAGATTTTTATTTTTGGCCAATGGGGGTTGTTCTAGAGCTTGTCGCATTGATGTGTCGAGTCTTCTTGGTTCTGGTCCACTATATAATGGTGTACTTCTTTCAGATTGAATTCCCCGACGACTTTGTGCCCCCATCTCAGTTGATCATTTCCATCCGTGACTGCAATTTTTCGTCTCCCCAATTCCTCCTCCACCTCTTTTATCGTTGTTGTAGTCTAGTCTCTAGTCTAAGGGGTGAGAGTGTTCCAGATTATCCATTTGTTGCGATCTGTTTCTTTATTCCAGTAATGGTAGACTCAGGTTTTTCCTTGCGCCATTGTCTCCTGTTGGAGTTCCTCCCAGCATGGTTTTTCCATTCTAGGTTCATGTTGCCAGGCATCCTCCCATAATCAGGCGGTTCTTCCATTCCTTATTTCCCAAAAGTTATGTGTCTAGATCTAGGTCTTGTTGCACCTAGCTAGGTTCCATATGGTGGAACCTTCCCTGGTGCCTCTAAAGAAGATATTTTCCTAGTCGTAGATGTCCGGGGCATACTTTTCCTTCCAGAGGTTGACCCATGGCGTGGTCGTTTCTTTGACCCAACACCACTAGAGTTTTTCCCCATAGGCGTCATTGGTCACTTGCGGGTCATGTAACCCTAGGCCTCTTTTTCTTTTTGGTTTACAAACCTTCTCCCAAGCCACTAGTGCCCATTTTTTCCTTATTTTTGCTCCTCGCTAGAGGAATTCCCTTTCTATGGTTATTATTTTTTGTAGAATCCCCTTAGGGTTTGGGAAAAATAACATCATAAAGGTTGGGATAGCTTGCAAGAACGTCTTGGTTAGGATAAGTCTTCTGGCTAGGTTGAGGGATTTGTATACCCAATTTTTTACCCGGTCTTATAGCTTGTTGACTATTCCTTCCCAAGTTGACAACATGTAAGCTTTGTATATCAAGGGGATTCCCAGGTACTTGGTTGGGAGGGATTTGTGTTCAAATCCCAAGATGTTGGCCAAATTCCTTTGGATAGTAGGGTTGGTATTAAAGAATAAGATCATAGATTTGGACTGGTTTATCTCTGCCCCCAAGGCTTCCCCAAACTCGTCTAAGATTCATTTGTAGGATTTCTCTTCCTTGACCATGGGCATTCCATGAAGTAAGGTATCATCCACAAACTGTTGATGTGTATAAGTCAGGAAATTCTCATAGGGTTTGATACCTTTTATTTCCCCTATTGTAGTTGATTTTTTTATGCTTTGACTCAGACCTTCCATCATTAGGATGAATAGGAAGGGGGACAATGGGTCTCCCTATCTAATGCCTCTCATGGGCCAATAAGGTTTGGCAAGGGCTCCATTTACTAGTAGTGAGAAGCTTGTTGTGGATACTAGGTTGACTATCCACTTGATTCAGTGTTGGGTGAAGCCGAAGGCTTCTAGGGTCCTGAACATATAGTGCCAACTGATTTTTTCATAAGCTTTTGCTAGGTCCAGTTGTATTATCATTCCCCCTTTTTTCTGAAGCTTTAGGGTGTGGATAAGTTTGTGGGCATGGATAATATTTTCCATTAGTTTCCTTCCTTCCAAGAAACCTACCTATTCTTGTGAGACTAGTGTGGGTAGGAATGGTTTCAATCTATTTTCTATAACCTTGGAAATTATCTTATACACCACATTGCACAACGCTATAGGTCTGTAACGATCAAGGGTTTTGGCTTCATTTTCTTTGGGGATAAGTGTAATCATTGTAGAATTTAGTGCTTTCAAAATGGAGGCTGACCTTATAGAGTCTTCCACTACCCTATAAACGTCATGTTTGACAAATTCCCAGCAGGCTTTTTTAGAAATCTAGTGTGAAACCATCTGGGCATGGGGATTTTCCATTGGGCATTTCTAAGAGTGCTTGGTTTATTTCCTCCTTCGCAATCGACTTGCTTAGGTTTTTATTTTGTTCTTCTGTTACTAGGTGAGGGATATGTTGGATTATCGTTTGTATGGCCTTCATTTTATCTTGGTTAGGTTCCCAGGCTATCCTATGGAAGTTGTTTACCAGAGTTGTTTCAATTTCATTATGTGACTCTCTTTCTATGCCATCCTAGTCCCTAATCTTCAAGATTTTGTTATGGGATATTCTGGCCATGGTTGTTCTATGAAAAAACTTGGTGTTTCATTCTCCTACCTTTAGCCATCTGATCCGGGACTTTTGTCACTAGAGAGTTTCTTTTTGCTCGCACCGCTCATCCCATTCCGAGGTCATCTGAAGCTCCTCCTTTTTCCTCTCCTCATTGTAGCCCTCCAAAGTGCAGGTTTCCTGGAGATTTTTCATTTTTTCTTCAATGTTGTTATTCTCTTGGTTTATATTCCCAAAAGTGTCCTTGTTCCACTCCTTGAGCCTATATTTGATATGTTTTAGTTTTTTATATAGTTTTAACATCCTTGTCCCTTGCTTTGGTTTCTCCTCACGCCACCACTATTTGATTCTTTCCTTGAAAGTCGGGTGTTCAATCCAGTATTTCTCAAATATGAAATGTTTGTTCTTTGGTGTGGTTTGGAAGACTGCTTATAGTTGCACTGGCCAGTGATTAGATACCCCCCATGGAAGGATGCTACAATCTAAGTTTATCCCCTGCATAATGATTAAATCTGACACTAGGAATCTGTTGAGTCTTGTTGATACCTAATGCTGGCTCATTCGCTTATTTTTCCAGGCGAACTTGCCATTATTAGTTTTCGGATCTACCATCTCCACTATGTCTATGAATTTTGAGAAATCCTCCGCATCTCTATCCAATCTTCTTGTACCTCCTTTTTTATCCACAAGTGAAGTGATGATGTTGAAATCCCCGAATAGGATCCAATGGAGGTTGTTGGCTCGATTTTTAAGATCACTTAGGTCTCTTAACATTCCTCTCCTATTATTTGACCCCAGGGGTACATACACATTAGTGCATAAAATCACCTCTATGTTCCCAATGAGTTGCATGTGGACCGTAAGGGTATGCCTTGTCTCTTCGGCTGCTATTAGGCTTAGTACTTGTGGGTTTCATAGGGTGAGGATACCTCTTATCATTTGGTGGCCTCCAATTGCCACCATATTGTACTTGCGCCATTGTTGTTGACTGATTATTTCATTTTTATCTGTATTACACTTGGTCTCTTGAATGAAACAGAGATCCGGTTGTTCCTATTTTAGTCTATTCCTAAGGATTCGTTGCTTTCTTGGGTTGTTTAGGCCTCTTATATTCCAAGTTATAACCTTCATTTAAATATGTGGGGGGGAATTGGGGAAGAGTTTTTTTATCTTACCCGAGTTTATCAGTAGCACTCCAAGCTCCTACAGAGCTACACTATTTGATTTCCTACATTTTTTCCTCCGCGTCTTCTTGGGTGAGAGCTGTGGTTGTCCCTCGCCGACTTTGACTCCTAGGTGTCGAATCTCCCCGTGTGTATGCTTTATGACTCTAGCTTTGGATTCCTCTCTTAGGAGGAACACGTAATGGATGCGGTCAAGTTTCTCTATTGGTACATTGTCTACTCCCTATCTTTTCCATTGCTCCAGTATGTTCACGAGATCTATCCATTCCCTTTCCACAAGGTCTCTGAGTTTCATATCATTTGTGCATACTTCGCTTCGTGTCATTTCTGCCTCTCCCTCTACTTATTGCATGGGGGTGTTGTCGTCTCTTATTTCTTCTTCCATCGGAGTTGCGTAGCTTCCTTGTTCCTTCTGGTTATTTGGTCAATCGATGGGCTCATTTGGTGTTTATTCTCTGAATTCCTGAGATTTTTCCGTATCCTTATTGGCTTCTGCCCCTTGATTGGTTTTATCCCGTCCTTCCGGGTTATTCTGGACTTCTGGGTTATTTCCTACTTGGGATTTTCTCTGCTTCTGGGGTTTGGTTTAACAAACCCATCCTCATCCTGCTATGGTTTGGGGTTTTTTGTTTCCTTTTTTTTATTCAGAGGGAATTCCCTGATCAAGTGACCATGTTCATGGCACCTTCTACATCGGAAGAGGATCTGTTCATAATCGATGTTTGGATCCATTCCTCATCCCTGAATTCAAGGCTTATGGCTTCTGGGAGTGCTCCCGACACATCCATCTCTATACATATTCTTGCGTAAGACGTGTATCTCCCTTTCAGGGTGGCTTCTACGATCTTTATATATTTCCCCAGTTTATTCCCTATTGCTTCAAAAGTAGAGGGTAACTAGTAGTCTAAACGTAGGGAATAGAGTCTCAGCTAGACCGATACCTTTTTGAAGGTCTCTTTTTCTGGGGAGAAATTCTCCTTCCATGGCTACATGTATAGTCCTGTTGATGCATGGAAGTATGTCCCTCCTTTAAATACTCTATCTCTATCTTCCAGGTTTATGAAGACTGTTGTGAAGAAACATTTCGAGCATGGATGGAGCTCCACTTTCCCATTTGGCTTCTAGTGATATTTGATCCAGTTGTGCAACATTCTTTCGGTGGGCCACAAGCCCATAAATTTGCATATTATCACATGTGCCTTCATCTGATCCTTGTAGAGTTGCGTCTGCAGGTCCTCCAGTATCACCTTGGGTATCAATGTTGATTTGGGTTTGCACAGGTTGTGCCCTTCTGTCTAGTTGGTCTTCGTTGTTTCTTGTGTCTCGTTCTGGGTTTCTTTGGCTTCCTCTTCCATGCATTCACTTTTTCCCTGGTTCCTTTCCTGACCTTTTCCAGGGTGAAATCCCGAGGTGCCTGTCATTGGTGCCTTGAAAAATACGCCCCTTGGCCCTTTCCCTTTGTCTACCACTACCTATTTTTATGATCGGGTACCCTTANCCCCCCCCCCCCCCCTCTAGTGCTCATGTTGCCCTCTATTATGGTTGGGACTGTAAAAAAAACCCTAGCTTGCTTCGCTACTACCTTAACAACTAATTTCTCTTTGCAGCTACTTTCTTCTCTTCCTTGTTGCATGAATTTAGTTAATCCACTATTGATCTATGATAGAAAACCTCCTCAAAACCCACTCATCCCTCTCACTAGCCTTTGATCCACCCCCTATTATCCTATTTTCCTACCTTATGCAACTCACGAGCACCATTCCAACTAGTCTTTCCAGTGCATGGGATTTATCTAGACATATTAATAGGGGTAAATTGAAAAATCCCTTCTTCCACCGATAATATCTTGATCTAGAGAGGGATTTCACACACTATCTACCCCAAGCTCCCTTCTTTAATTCTACTTCTCCTTTGGAGAAGAATTGACATTTTTCCAAAGAAAATTCCACAATCTACTCTTCCATGGTATTTTCTACCTAGAAATCTATAGCACAAGTAATTTGGAGATCCAATCATAGTAAGGAAATTATATTTTGAAAATTCTATTCTATGGTTCTTTTCTGTCAATTTGTATACTTTGATGCTTCTTCAAGCCACTTTAGCCACTTTTGTAAACTCACAAGAAACTCAACCAAAAAAACCTCATATTGATATTTACAAGGACCATCATACAAGACAAACTCTCAACACATATGAGGGTTCCATTATCATATCTCAACTTCTTGAGATACAAAATCCTCAAATATCTCCTACCAATATTGGATCACATATTTATAAATCCTACCACTCATCCTACGAATATCTTGTTCTAAAAAATGGTTATGAGAATGGAACCATTTTTTGGTGTTTGATGGAGACTAGGGTTCTCATATAGTACCAAAAAAAGCTATATTGCAGTCTATATCACTGACATATTCAATTTTCCCAAAGGGAAGATGATCTCACCTAAAGTGGAACCAAAAGTTTAAAGATGAAGGGAGATTTAGTACGATTTCCACAACCCCATTTATGTTAATCTACCAACATGCATTTAATATATATTTGTAGAGTATGACTCTAAGCATAGTAGCTATGAAAGTAAACCATCACAACATCTCATAAAAATCACACACTACATAGGATTTGAAAACAGATAAAAGACATAGCACATAACCATCTAGCATTAATAATTGACATAAACAATTTTTTTTTAAAAAGGGCCCAAATACTTATTTATTTAGTTATCTGCAAAGCTTACACTAGGGTTCCACAACAACGTAGAAGATAGATACCCTCATACAACATACTACAATGCAGCCTTGAGATATAATTTGACCTAACACGATGTCCAACAACAATGATGAAAATAGAAACAACATCCCTTCCTTTCTCCATATTCCCAAAGGACTTTTATACAAGTTTTTTTTTTTGTAAGTGAGTTGAGATTCTTTATTACTGAGAAAAATATGGTACAAAAAGGAAAAGAGGGGTATCCTCTGATCTTCCAAAAAGGAAACCAGACCAAGGATCTCGAAGTTGTGTTGTCTGCATAAGCGAGGGGAGTGCTGGGCCACCACCCAGGGAAACTAACCCAGTCTCCGGAAACTCGTTCGAAAAAACTATACCATAAGATATACATGAAACCAAGAAAGTATAACAGGGGTTTCTCATACACTGATAAACAAAATGAACATGGGTTGAGATTGTGCTATTCCAAGAGGATTGTATGGCTTTCATCTCCTTCCTTTATTTCCTCGTTCTCCTTTTTTTACTCCATCGTGCACGTATTTCTGATGCAGGATGGTGTTTAGCGTCGGTTTGCTGGAGTGATGTCCATGTGGTGGACATATAGAAGGTAGAGGTGGAATTGTCCATTCATTCGTTCCATTTTTTCATTTTGGTTCCTTTGGTCCTCTAGTATTCTTCTTACACTAGCCTTCAGGGTGCTGAGGTGGCTCATAATTTCTGTGAGCTCCAACTTGTGGCCACGGTTTCCACCCTGTTGGTCTCATTCTTGTTATCTCTCATCTTACTTACCAACATTTTTGTGTGCCAAGCTTCCTCCACCATTTTGTGGTAGAGGGTTGTCCTGGGTTGTGTGACCCCTGGGTCCCTTATCCCATCTTCTTCTTGGATAATGTTAAGGTCCTAACCCGCACATAGGTAGATCAATGTATTCGGATGTAATAAAGGTCAATATTAATAAGGCCTTTCAATAAAATAGAATAAGGCGGATGTGAGAAGACCTAATAGAAGCTTCCGCTTCTAGAAGGATCTTCCTCTAGATGCTTCTCTTAATAGACATATTTAGTATAAATAAGGGTTGAGGGTATGAGAACCTTAGCTGGGAGATTATTGTAACAGAGCATTGCTCGACTGGAGGTTGCCCCCTCGAAGAGGCCTGTGAACATTGCTTTCTGAATCAAAGTGCTATTTCTATTGCTATTTCGTATATCATTTCTGTGTATTGTGAGGATTATGTTGGATATTTTATTGTTATTCTGCCATTGCTAGCATTTTATTTCTGTTCTGCATATTTTATATATCTGGTATCTTGCAAGTGGTATCAGAGCACTTTCCTTGGAAGAAATTGTGGGTATTTTTTTTTAGGGTAGAGACGTATTCCGACGTCTTTAAGCCACATAGATCTGTCGTTACGCGTATAAACCCGCGGTTGAGGGATTCATACACGCAGGAAATACAAGTGGTTCTTAAGCGCACATCTGTTGGCCACCCTTGTAACCCCTGTTGGTACCCCTTCGAGTGGTAGCGCATCAGACAACACCTGTGTATGGATCGACCTAGATTTCCTGAAGCCCTCCTTAGATAAACCTATCGGCCACCAGACTGCTATAGTGTCACCGAGAACAACACTCGGGAAGATACTCTCTAGTACCTGGGTAGTCGGGTAGTACGACTAAGGGTACGGTCTATCCTCCTTAGTAAGTGCCCTGAGATATTGGGCCGAGTACTACTGTTGGACCCCGCACGTATATCAGAGAGTTATAGCACAGGGCAAACCCTTGAATACCTAACCCTTGGGGAACATAAACATAAACATACACAAATTAAACCGGCGAGATCTATTGTCGCGCATATGTGTTCGGGTTACTCAGTAAATACTCTCAGGTTCAAAATTTGGGGATTTCAGCACTACAACATTCTTCAGACCAAAGTATAACCCCGCAGCTGT
>ML777256.1:509638-638100 GCA_009831015.1 Picea engelmannii
TGTAAGAAGACCTAATAGAAGCTTCCGCTTCTAGAAGGATCTTCCTCTAGATGCTTCTCTTAATAGACATATTTAGTATAAATAAGGGTCGAGGGTATGAGAACCCTAGCTGGGAGATTATTGTAACAGAGCACTGCTCGACTAGAGTTTGCCCCCTCGAAGAGGCCTGTGAACATTGCTTTCTGAATCAAAGTTCTATTTCTATTGCTATTTCGTATATCATTTCTGTGTATTGTGAAGATTATGCTGGATATTTTACTGTTATTCTTCCATTGCTAGCATTTTATTTTTGTTCTGCATATTTTATATATCTGGTATCTTGCAGATGAGTTCCACCCAGGATTTGCCCTAGCACTTGGTGTTGACTTCTCTCTCCCACCTGTCGATGATCAATTTTCCCTTTGGATCAACCTGCTCGAGAAAGGTGCCTTTGGCCTCTCTGGTTGCTTGCTCCATCCTAGTGATCTTTCAGGAACTTGTTGGAAGTTCCTCCCCTTGGGGGCCCCTCTTACTCTGGGTATTCTTCATTCTTACTGTATCTGTTTGAATGCAATGGCTTATGTCTTGACTTCTTCCTCCGCTTCTATTTGCCCCTTATTGGTATCTGTAATTACTGCTCACTGGTCTGTAGCTATCCCTGCTGCTTCTTATTTTAAGGGGTTTCCTCGGATGCGATCTTATCCTGGTAATCATGGGTCTCCCATAAAGGCATGCCTTTTGGTCCTTTTTCACTATTTCAGAGTGTGTGCTCTTGGGAACCCTGTCGTCATCCCTACACTAATCCTTTGCCTTACACGCTTGATTTGTATTTTATGAGAAGAACGAAATGAATACAGATTATTAACAGGTTCTTAACACAAAATAACAGAGATACAATAAAACTGGTTTTCTATTCAATAACGAAATAAGCTGAAACTGTAAAATGCAGCGGAAACAAGCTTGCTGGAATGGTGGCGGCTTATCTCTAAGAAGAGATATGGTGGCAGTGCACATTCACAAGAAGAAGGTTACAATGAGGCTCTCAAGGCCTTTTTACAATAAGCAAGAATGCCCAAAACCCTATACATCCAAAAACCTAACCCTAGGAGATGAAGCACCAAAAGTCATGTGGGCCCCGTTTGGGTAAGCTAGTACATCAACTTCCCGGGGTCGTAACTTTTGCATACGATCTCCATTTTAGGCGTGTGATAGCCCATTGGAAAGGTATCGTCAAGGAGATTCATTTTGGGGGCTCAATCATGCCTTCGAATATCATTGAGGAGATCTATACAGAAAAACCTTCATTTAGGCCCTCAAAATGGCCCCGGAAGTAAAAACTACTAAAAATAGTAAATTGCCAAAAATGTCAGAAAGTTGTTTTGAGCCAGTTGGAAAAGGTGGGTGGCCACCGATATCCATATGGATCAATGTTTCATGCCAATAATTTTATCCCATCTTATTTGTGCATGGATGAGGTGTACCCATTCCTTCCCACAGGCTATCCTTTTGATCTTCGTCCTTACTGTTTGTGGATTAACCTTTCTTATCTCCCACGAACAACCCTTGTACTTCATTCTATTTATAGGACTGTGGTGTCGTACCTCCTCTTGTGGTGTGACCATGATCTTCATTGTAAATCATGTTTAAATGGTGGCCTATTAGATTCTTCCTAGATCCTACTTTCCCTTCAATTAATTTTGCACCTTCAGCCTTGATGTGGTTGTCCATACTTCGACTGTCGTCATATTCCTTTGCCACTAGTTGGATACAGTCTGTCTGAAATTGACCATCCAGGAAGTTACTCCATGTGGAATATAGTTCTGATCCTTACTTGTCGAACCCTTCATTAGTGATTCTTTTCTCTCACCTTCGGACCCAACGCGACTCCACTGTGATCCTCGTCTGCAAATTCTCCTGAATGTTTTGCAGGGAGTAAGCCAAGCGTTAGTGCCTCTGAATTTTTCCCACTCTGGTGTCATTTTGGAGTTTCCTTAGTATGTTGATGACCAACATGGAATCTCCTTCCACTATGACGTTGGCCATCCCTTCCCACTGTAGCATCTCAAGGCTAGTCTCTAGGGCTCCAAATTCCGCAACGTTGTTGGTTGAGTTCCCCAGATTCCCAGTGTACAACTGAATAATTTTTCCTTGACTGTCCTTGATTACTCCCCCCGTACCTGTTCGTCCTGGGTTACCTTTTGACGCCCCGTCAAAATTTACCTTGAGGGAGCCCTCTAGTGGCGGTTTCCAGTTGCTCTCACCTACTTGTAGTTGTGGCAACCGTCTTACCTGATTGGGGTTGCGTCTTTCTTTCAGTTGAAAAGCCTCTAGAATTCTGAGATCTCGATCTGTGAGTTGCGCTCCTCCTGTTTGGAAGTTGTGTGTCTGTACCATTTATCTTGTCATAGATATTATTGTTTCCTTGGTCTTTCTTGTTGTCCATATTTGGTTCCTGAAGATGCGCCAGTTTCGTTACTTCCATATTGCCCAAATGATCATGCCTAGAATGAGGGTCCAATAGAGATTCACCTCTTCATTTTCGATGTAGTTTTCCTTCCATGTGGTTATAGTTGCATAAATATTTCCTCTGATCCTATTAGATTGTCGGAAGATGCCTGCCACCCAGTCCCAAACTTCTGTTGTGTAGGGACATTCATCCAGGGGATGGTTTGTTGTTTCCTCCTTTTCTTCACATAGGTGACATCTTGAAGGGCCTATGAAACCTCTCTTCTTTAGGTTTTCCCAAGTTAGTATTTGGTTGTGTAGTATTAGCCACTAGAAGATTTTTATTTTTGGCCAATGGGGGCCGTTCCAGAGCTTGTCACATTGATGTGTCAAGTATTCTTGATCCTGGTCCACTATATAGTGGTGTACTTCTTTCAGATTGAATTCCCCGATGGATTTGTGCCCCCATCGCAGCTGGTCATTTCCGTCCGTGACTGCAATTTTTCGTCTCCCTAATTCCTCCACCTCTTTTACCACTGTTGCAGTCTGGTCTCTAGTCTGAGGGGTGAGAGTGTTCCAGATTCTCCATTTGTTGCGATCTGTTTCTTTTTTCCAATAATGGTATACTCAGGTTTTTCCTTACGTCATCGTCTCCTATTGGAGTTCCTCCCGGCATAGTTTTTCCATTCTATGTTCTTGTTGCCAGGCATCCTCCTAGAATCTGGCGGTTCTGCCATTTCTTATTTCCCAAAAGCTATGTGTCTAGATCTAGGTCTTGTTGCACTAGGCTAGGTTCCAGATGGTGAATCCTTCCCTGGTGCCTCTGAAGCGGATTTTTTCCTAGTCGCAGATGTCCGAGGCATACTTTTCCTTCCATAGGTTGACCCATGGTGTGGTCATTTCTTTGACCCAACACCACCATAGTTTCGCCCCATAGGCGTCATTGGTCACTTGTGGGTCGTGTAACCCCAAGCCTCCTTTTCTTTTTGGTTTACAAACCTTCTCCCAAAAGTGCCCATTTTTTCCTTGTTTCCGCTCCTCACCACAGGAAGTCCCTTTGTATGGTTATTATTTTTTGAAGAATCCCCTTAGGGGTTGGGAAAACTGACATCATAAAGGTTGGGATACCTTGCAAAATTGACTTGGTTAGGATAAGTATTTTAGCTGGGTTGAGGGATTTGTACATCCAATTTTTTACCCAGTCTTGTAGCTTGTTGACTATTCCTTCCCAAGTTGATAGCTTGTAAGCTTTGTCTATCAAGGGGATGCCCAGGTACTTGGTTGGGAGGGATTTGCGTTCAAATCCCAAGATGTTGGCCAAATTCCTTTGGATAGCAGGGTTGGTATTAAAGAAGAATATCATAGATTCGGAATGGTTTATCTCTGCCCCTGAGGCTTCCCCAAACTCGTCTAAGATTCAATTGTAGGCTTTCTCTTCCTTGACCGTGGGCATTCCATGAAGTAAGGTATCATCCACGAACTGTTGGTGTGTAGAAGTCGGGCAATTCTCGTAGGGTTTTATACCTTTTATTTCCCCTGTTGCAGTTGCGATTTTTATGCTTCGACTGATAATTTCCATCATTATGATGAATAGGAAGGGGGACAACGGGTCTCCTTGTCTGATGCCTCTCATGGGCTAATAAGGTTTGGTAGGGGCTCCATTTACTAGTAGTGAGAAGCTTGTTGTTTATACTAGGTTGAATATCTACCTGATCTAGTGTTGGGTGAAGCCAAAGGCTTCTAGGGTCCTAACCATATAGTGCCAACTGATTTTGTCATAAGCTTTTGCTAGGTCCAGTTGTATTATCATTCCCTCTATTTTCTGAAACTTTAGGGTATGGATAAGTTCATGGGCATGGATAATATTGTCCATTATTTTCCTTCCTTCCACGAAACCTGCCTGTTCTTGTGAGACCGATGTGGGTAGGAGTGGCTTCAATCTATTTTCTATAACCTTGGAAATTATCTTATACACCACATTGCACAACGCTATAGGTCTGTAACGATCGGTGGTTTTGGCTTCATTTTCTTTGGGGATAAGTGTAATCATTGTAGCATTTAGTGCTTTCAAAATGGAGGCTGACCTTATAGAGTCTTCCACTACCCTATAAACATCATGTTTGATGACTTCCCAACAGGCTTTGAAGAAATCCAGTGTGAAACCATCTGGGCCTGGGAATTTTCCTGGAGTTCTTGGTCTATTTCCTCCTTCGCAATCAACTTGTTCAGGATTTTATTTTGTTCTTCTGTTACTAGGTGAGGGATATGTTGGATTACCATTTGTATGGCCTTTTTTATATCTTGGTTAGGTTCCTCGGCTATCCTGTGGAAGTGGTTTACCGGAGTTGTTTCGATTTCCTTATGTGACTCTCTTTCTATGACATCTTGGTCCCTAATCTTCAAGATTTTGTTATGGGCTCTTCTAGCCATGGTTGTCCTATGAAAAAACTTGGTGTTTTGTTCTCCTTCCTTTAGCCATCTGATCCGAGACTTTTGTTGCCAGAGAGTTTCTTCTTGCTGGCACCGCTCATCCCATTCCTGGGTCATCTGGACCTCGTCCTTTTTCTACTCCTCATTGTAGCCCTCCGTAGTGCAGGTTTCCTGGAGCTTTTTCATTTTTTCTTCAATGTTGTTCTTCTCTTGGTTTATATTCCCCAAAGTGTCCTTATTCCACTCCTTGAGCCTATATTTGATATGTTTTAGTTTCTTATAGAGTTTGAACATCCTTGTCCCTTACTTTGGTTTCTCCTCACGCCACCACTATTTGATTCTTTCCTTGAAAGTCGAGTGTTCAATCCAGTGTTTCTCAAATCTAAAAGGTCTGTTCTTTGGTGTGGTCTGGAAGCCTACTTCCAGTTGCACTGGCCAGTGATCAGATCCCCCCCATCGAAGGATGTTGCAGTCTAAGGTTAGCCCCTACATAATGATTAACTCTGACTCTAGGAATCTGTCGAGTCGTGTTGCTACCTGATGCTGGCTCATTCGCTTATTGTTCCAGATGAACTGGCCATTATTGGTTTTCAGATCTACCATCTTCATTGTGTCTATGAATTTTGAGAACTCCTCCGCATCTCTATCCAATCTTCTTGTACCTCCTTTTTTCTCTACAAGTGACATGATGATGTTGAAATCCCCGAATAGGTTCCAATGGAGGTTGTTGGCTTGATTTTTAACATTATCTAGGTCTCTTAGCATTCCTCTCCTATCCTCTGACCCCTGGGGTCCATACACATTAGTGCATAAAATCACCTATGTGTTCCCAATGAGTTGCATGTAGACTGTAAGGGTATGCCTTGTCGCTTCGGCTGCTATTAGGCTTAGTACTTGTGGGTTCCATAGGGTGAGGATACCTTCTATCATTTGGTGGACTCCAATAGCCACCATATTGTACTTACTCCATTGTTGTTGATTGATTGTTTCCATTCTGTCTGTATTACACTTGGTCTCTTGAATAAAACAAGGATTTGGTTGTTCTTGTTTCAGTCTATTCCTAAGGATTCATTGCTTTCTTGGGTTGTTTAGGCCTCTTATATTACAAGTTATAACCTTCATTTAAACATGCGGGGGGGAATTGGGGAAGAGTTTTTTTATCTTACCCGAGTTTATCAATAGTGCTCCAAGCTCCTGTAGAGCTACACTATTTGATTTCCTACATTTTTTCCTCCGCGTCTTCTTGGGTGAGAGTTGTGGTTGTCCCTCGCCGGCTTTGACTCCTAGGTGTCCAATCTCCCCGTGTGTATGCTTTAGGCCTCTAACTTTGGATTCCTCCCTTAGGAGGAACAAGTAATGGATGCGGTCAAGTTTCTCTATTGGTACATTGTCTACTCCTTGTCTTTTCCATTGCTCCAGTATGTTCATGAGATCTATCCATTCCCTTTCCATAAGGTCTCTGAGTTTCAGATCGTCTGTGCCTACTTCGCTTGGTGTCATTTCTGCCTCTCTCTTTGCTTCTTGCATGGGGGTGTTGTCATCTCTGATTTCTCCTTCCATCGGAGTTGCACAACTTCCTTGTTCCTTCTGGTTATTTGGTCTGTCGATGAGCTCATTTGGTGTTTGTTCTTTGAATTCCTGAGCTTTTTTCGTATCCTTATTGGCTTCTGCCCCTTGATTGGTTTTATCCTGTCCTTCCGGGTTATTCCGAACTTCTGGGTTATTTCTTGCTTGGGATTTTCTCTTCTTTTGGGGTTTGGTTTAACAAACCCATCCTCATCTTGCTATGGTTTGGGGTTTTTTGTTTCCTGTTTTTTATTCAGACGACATTCCCTTATCAAGTGACCATGTTCATGGAACCTTCTACATCAAAAGGGGATCTGTTCATAATCGATGTTTGGATCCATTCCTCATCCCTGAATTCGAGGCTTATGGTTTCTCGGAGTGCTCCCGACACATCCATCTCTATACATATTCTTGCATAAGATGTGTATCTCCCTTTCAAGGTGGCTTCTGTGATCTTTATATATTTCCCCAGTTTATTCCCTATTTCTTCAAAAGTAGAGGGTAACCAATAGTCTAAAGGTAGGGAATAGAGTCTCAGCCAGACCGATACCTTTTTGAAGGTCTCTTTTTCTGGGGAGAAATTCTCCTTCCATGGCTGCATGTATTGTCCTACTGATGCATGGAAGTATGACCCTCCTTCAAATACTTTATCTCTGTCTTCCAGGTTTATGAAGGCTGTTGTGAAGAAACCTTTCAAACCCAGATGGAGCTCCACTTCTCCATTTGGCTTCCAGTGATATTTGATCTAGTTGCGCAACGTTCTTTCGGTGGGCCACAAGCCCATAAATTTGTAGATTAGCGCATGCACCTTCATCTTATCCCTGTAGAGTTGCGTCTGTGGGTCCTCCAGTATCACCTTGGGTATCAGTGTTGATTTGGGTTTGCACGGGTTGCTCCCTTCTCCCTGGTTGGTCTTCACTGTGTCTTGCATCTCGTTCTGGGTTTCTTTGGCTTCCTCTTCCATGCATTCACTTTTGCCCTGGTTCCTTTCCTGACCTTTTCCAGGGTCAGATCCCGAGGTGCCTGTCATTGGTGCCTTGAAAAATACGCCCCTTGGCCCTTTCCCTTTGTCTACCACTACCTATTTGTATGAGGGGGTACCCTTACCCCCCCCCCTTTGGTGCTCATGTTTCGCTCTGCTATGGCCGTGACTATAAAAAACCCTAGCTTGCAGTTGCTCCAAAAAATTTGGTGTCGATCTCCCCCTTAAACTTTTCCTCGACTTTTATACAAGTTACAATGGTGAAGATTGACTATTCAATCTAGTTACACAAGGTTAAGGTCACTTGTGTTAATCCATTACCCAAGTAGATTATTAAATGCATTTATTAACTTGTAACCATTTCTAATTGAATTTCATGGAATTCCCTTATACTCTACCACTTTAGTGCACTAACCTTGATACTCGCATGTATTGCACCCTCAACCTTTCATCTTTACATAGCTTCCTAAAAATCAAGGGGCCAATGACTCCCAAAATTGTGGATTTTAAGTTACCCAAATGAATAGGATCTCGATAATTCCACCCTAGTGGTCATGATCACCCTTCCTATCTCCACCCTAGTGGTTATGATCACCCTCCCTAATGCTACCAAACAATGCAAAAAATACTTGCTTACAAACCATCCATGTGCCTTATGTGATACATATGGCCATTAATATTACCATTGTCCCAATGCCACAATAATTATCTCCTTCCCCTAGTCAAGCCAATGCGGATACTTTATCCCTCAAGCATTAAAATTTATTTCAAGAAGATGAAAAACCTAATTTGAAAGTGATACCTAATCCCAAGGCTAATGTTTTGGAATCTCCTATCTCCCCATGAACAACCTAATTTGAAAGTGATACCTAATCCCAAGGCTAATGTTGTGGAATCTCCTAGCTCCTCATGAACAACCTAATTTGAAAGTGATACTTAATCCCAAGGCTAATGTTGTGGAATCTCCTTGCTCTCCTAGCTCTCCATGAACAACCTAATTTGAAAGCGATACCTAATCCCAAGGATAATGTTATCGAATCTCCTTGCTCCCAATGAAAACCAGTATATGGCCAGTCATATAAGTGAAGTGAAGGTGTAAGTGGTCTAGATTACACAATAGAAGGATCTCCCAACACCATTTGGCCGACTTCTTCATAGTTCTTAATTGTTTCCTTGTTTTCCCAACAAGATCTGGAGATTGAAATCACCAGCAATTATGTGCTCGAGGAAGATACATTATTATGGTTGCTATTTCCTTTAAGCATTCACTCATCACCCCACTCCTTGACAAGTGCTCCCTTCACTTTTGAATCAACAAGCTCGGAAATTACATGAGCATGCTGCTCAGTATCCTTACTTATGCCAGCGTTTTGAAGTGTGAAAATGCAATAACCCCAGGGAGGTTGTTCATCAATGGTGGTCTGCCCTACTACTCGGCTTTGAGTTGGTCAATATGCAAGAAACTGATTAGACGTATCCCAGGCTATGCCCACAAACTGTTGAAGTACAAGATTGAATATTTCAATTTTCAAATTGTTGCTTTATCAGTGTTAACAGTTCTTGGGGCTTAACCTTTAAAGCGAGCTCCATTATTGCCGAGGCATGATCAGAACGATGCAGAATTCTATTCACGCCAAGCTTGCAAGTTCATTTCCATGGCAGCTATTGAGATCGGCTTTTAACTCATGGGAGTTACATATAGCAAGATTTTCTTTAAGGATAATAAGAAAATGAAGCCAGTGAGAGTGATCTGAACCTACGCATCATCGGACAATATCTTTCAACTTGCATTTGGATAATCTCTGATTCAGGCTTACCATGTATGTTTTATTTTTGACCTATCTTTTCCCGCATGACGTCATTAACTGCATTAGAGTTTCATTTCAACTGCTTTGCCAGACCTGAACCAGAGGCATGATTGACACCATTTGGTAGTTGATCATCTTGTGTAAAATGGAATGCTAAAGTCCCAACGAACAATTGTAAATAGGCATGTTAGTGACACGTTTCTCTATTGCCTGCTGAATTGGTGTTGGAAGTCTGGTCTTTAGTTTTTCCATATTTTGATGAGAATTTTTTTTTTTTTCAATTTTGTTTTTCTTCTTCGAATAATTGAAATTTTAGTTTGAATTTTTTTTATTTTTTTAATATTGTTTTTCTCTTTTCAATAATTGAAATTTTGAAATTTTTCATTAATGACAATTTTTAATTTCTTTTTATTTTTCTAATATTGTTTTTCTATTTTGAATGATTGAAATTTTTCATATTTATATTTTTATTTATTTGTTTAATTTATTTTTTAAATGTGTTGTCTCTATTTGTGGCACAAGGTTGTTTTTAATCAATATTGTTTTAGGATTTGTAAAGTTTTATTATGCTTATTTCTTTTGCTTGGGAGATAATATTGGCTATATGTTAATAGTTTAGTTTCTATATCTCACAATACTTCATTTGATATCAAGTAATATGAAGCAGTTTTAATGCTTTTCTTAATGAATGGAATTTAATTGGAATAATAGTTGTTTTAGTAGTTTATATGTTTATTTCTCTCTCTATATCTAATTGTGAAACATTTACGTGTCACAAGCAAAGTATATCATATTTATTTTGTGTTAAATGACAAATGGTTTTAAAGGAAATTTCACTTCAGCAATTTTGAATTCATAAACTCATTCAATTAAATTTATTAGCATCTTGCTTTGTATGTGTGTCCATTTTTTTTCCTATGTCATCGTATTTCAAATATTTTGCATTGTGTTCATGACTATAAAATGACTATAGCTATTGTCAATTTATCTTTTGCTCGACAGTGGTTCAAAATGTTCACCAAGAGGGTTCTTGTCATGAAACAATATGTTATATGTGTTTTTGTTTAAAGTTGAATTCAAATGTATGTCTTAATATATGTATTTTATGAAATTTTTATTGGTATTTTGAACCATTTTGACAACCAATGTATGTAGAACATGTTTTCCAAAAAATATTTCTATTTTGGTGGCACGACAACTGAAGTCAATTTTAACATGCATTGCAATTAAACTTATGGAACATTGACAATATGTATTTCTGTCAAAGAATGTGTACTCATTTCATGTTGATAAAATACTATTTTTTGTTTGTTTGTTTGTTTATTGGTCCGAACCTTCTTGGCATCGGGATTAACCTTTGGCCTGAGATACCGCGATTCAGGGACATCTAAGCTATCAAAATCACCCGGGGATCGCACCCGGCCTGAGCCACACCAACCCTTAACATGGTTGGATTTTTTTTCTTCGTAGGTTTCAAACCGGTGACTTTTCAACACGGAGTAGCCTAACAACACATTCCGTCACCGACTGTCCTACACCTCGGGGACTTGTTGATAAAATACTATTACTTAAGCATCATTTTTTTAATAAGAAATATTTGAAATCTTATTTTGTACCTTTTGTATGTATCTATAATATAGTAGGACTTGGTAAGAATCAAACAAATAATTCCCAAGACTATATGCAAAGTTGTTGTCCAAAATATATTTTTCTAACATGGCATTAATTCTATGTTTTCGATTTCTAAGTAGTATCCTTATTTTCTATATGTCACTTGAAAATTTTGTTTGAGTCTTGTTTTCTCTTTTCAGGCACTATAGTTTCTTACCACAACACTTTAACTTTTTTTCCCTTCATTTGGATTGTCTAATAAGATCATTTATTTTAGGAATTTCAATTGACTCCATTTTGTCTTTAACCACTTTTGTCTCAAGGTTAAATGTCTCTTGTTGTAAGATGACCATGCTTTTAGTTAGATTTTCCATGCATGGAAAAACTAGGCTTTTCTTTTTTTCTATTATCTTTATTAGAAGAGAGTGTTTGTTTTATGTTAATATTTGTTTGTATTGGTTTCGATGGGTCAAAGTGAGTGTGCTCCATTTTTCTTCAATATTGAATGAATTTAAATGTCTTTGAACCTTTGCTCTTAGTATAGATTTTATCTAGAATAGTTGATGTTTCAATAGACCAATTGTGTATGTTTATTTTACAAAAGTATCCTAGTTAGGCATAAATGAAATTCTCACCTTCTATTTTACTCTTCTCACATGGAAATACTAAATCATATAAAATTTTAGGGTCTAAATTTCACCATGGGCTAATTTTCCATGCTTTTTTCCAAAGACAAATTCGTGAATTTCCATATTTTCTAAAAATGATTTACCCAAATTCTATAGGAAAAAATTATTTATCTTTAAAATCACTAAAAGCTTATAGAAACTATACAAAATACTTATAAATTTGAATATTTTTACAAAAATATTGCCAAACATTTTACAGTGTGCATACTAAGGACTAGTAAGTTTCACTAAGGTTTCTATAATTTAAGATGAATTTTCGTCCTTAAAATTTTCCTTGTGCCAAACACACTATGAAATCTTGTCAATTTTCTATTATTGAAGTATTTTTTATAGTTCCTAAAATATATTATTCAATGCATGTAATTGCAAAGTAATCATTATACATCATGGCATTGGAGAATGTTTCCTCCATTAAATATCATGAGAAATTGTAGTGTAGATAAATAAGTAGTAGGGGGTCCGGAGGGCCCATAATGACAATAGTGGAGGTCATTCAATGTAAGGTGGAACAGGTCCACTGTATTATTAAATAAGGTCCACTATGGTAGTTAGATATAATAAATGTAAGAGGACTTATTAAAAGGTTTTATTTCTTGAAGGTTCCTTCTCTAGAATGTTCTTAGTGGTTGGTAACACTATATAAAGGGGTTCAAGCAATGTGATGAGATAAGTTGAAAAGTATTTTATTTGGAGCATGTAGCTCATTAGAAGGTTTTCCCCTCAAAGAGGAAAGTGAACATGATGATCCCTTCCATAACATGATCCATTGTATGGTGTTGCCCTACCTCAAGGGTTTTGACTATTTCTTCTGTTCAACATTTTGGTGAATGATTTGAGTTTATTTCTTAAGTATATTTGCAGATATATTAAGGTAATTAACAATTGGTATCAGAGAACCTTCCTTTGCCAAAGAAGGGAAGAAAGGTTTATCTCTTTTTGCAAATATTTTCTAGGGAAAAAGGAGGGTGGCACACTTTAGGTTCAAATATGAAACTTTATGAGTTGAATTTGGAAAAAAAAAATTAGATATTTGAATTCCTCATGGAAAATTACCTAATTTCAAAAAAATAAATCAGCCTAAATAGAGTCCATGAAGTAAATTTATGATCATTTTAAATTTAGCCATTTTTTAGGGTTTTCTAGAAAAAGTCGTGATTTGCAGAGTAAGTTATTTTAATAATTCCTAATTTTCTTTTTGGGTTATGGAAAGAAGGATATTTTTTACCGGCAAAGATGATGGCTCTAGTATTGAATCATTCATAACATACGAAAAGTTATTATGGGAAGATAGGTGGAAGTCTTATCTCCATTTTGGTTTCAAAGAAGATGCTCTCATATGGTGGAAATCATTTGACTTTTTTAAGTGGATGTCACCTTCTGAGGAAGTAATTGAAAAATTACTTTTAGACAAGTGGTATGATATGAAGTGTAAGGATAAAAAAAACACCAAGGGTTTATTTGTTCGACAACACAGGTATTCCAACAGAGGACGAACACCTTCAGTAACCACTCACATAACCATATCAAATATCAACACACCGATGTTTTTACGTGGTAAAACCCCTAGGAGGAAACATCCACAGCCCCAACCAATGCGACCACTCGGAGCAGTTTATTAATGAAAAATAAAAAAATTACAGAGAGCTTTTACAAGAGATTTTCTCACAATCGATCATCGGCAAATGACCCTCCATGCTCTTTAAATAGAGATCATGGACCAATCGGGTGTTAAGCCACAAATCAATGGTCGTTAATATCGAGGAGAGTATGAATCGTCAGATCACTTTATGTCGGGAATAGATCGTGACCATCGTATTTCCTAACTACAAATGCATACTAATGAATACTAAAGAAACACACTAAGAAACACACTTTTACCTAACGACACATTAGACCAAGTAGATCTTAACTAACTCCTAAGTGTCTAAATATCCTAACATCCCCCCTTAAGAACAACTTGGGATAGGATTGAAGGATTTACAATGTTGACACAATAGGAGAAGGAAGGAGGCATTAGAGCCTATCCCCCCTTAATGAAAACTTCATGAAATCCTAACATAGATCAGAGTTTGGAAAACTTTTCTTCTGTAAGAGACTTTGTGAAAATGTCTGCAACTTGATCTTCTGTAAGGAAAAAGAGCACTTTAATAACTTGATCATGAATGAGTTTTCTGATGAAGTGCATGTGTATCTCGATGTTCTTGTTGCGCTGATGTTGAACTGGGTCTTTGGCGAGCTTGATGGCATTCTGATTGTCACACCAAATGCTAGTTAGATGTTGCTGCTCGAATCCAAACTCTGAAAGGATCTATCGAAGCCACAAGGCTTCCCGACTTGCATTTACCACTTCTCGGTACTCTTCTTCTGTTGAACAAAGTGAAATAACTTGTTGTTTCTTACTAGCCCAAGTGACAAGTCTTGAACCAAGGATGAAAACATAACCTGTAGTAGACTTCCGATCATCGTGTTCGCCGGCCCAATCTAAATCAGTGAAACCAACCAATAAAGGAGTCCCCCCTGAACTGTAATGTATCCTGAACTGAACTATACCATAGACATAACAAAGTATCCTTTTAGCTACTTTCCAATGGCTTTCATGGGGTGTTTGCATATACTAGGAAACAAGACCAACATCAAAGGAAAGATCAGGACGGGTATGAGTAAAGTATACGAGGCTATCAACTAACTGATAGTACAAGGTGGCATCAACTTCAGGAGAAGTACACGTGGAAGTAAGCTTGACTCCATACTGGAAGGGAGAAGGGGCTGGTTTACAATCATCCATGTGAAAGTGACGAAGAAGGTCACAAGAATACTTAGACTGGGAAAGAAAATTTCCTTCATTGGTTTGCAAAACTTGGAGGCTAAGGAAATAGTGCAAAAAGCATAAGTCTGTCATTTCAAATTTCTTCTTAAGGCTAGTTTTCACATGGTTTAAAATTTTTGAGTCACTATGAGTAAGGATAAGGTCATCAACATAAAGGACAAGGATTATGAGATGGCTTCCTACTTTCTTGGTATAGACATTAGGATCAAGATGGAAACTAGAGAATCCAGTGTCAATAAGAAAGTTGTCCATTTTGGCATACCAAGCTTGGGGAGCTTTCTTAAGACCATAAAGATATTTTTTAAGGAGAAAAACAAGGCTAGAGTCATTCTAGACATAGCCAAGAGGTTGTTCCATGTAGATTTATTCTTTCAAATCGCCATGCAAGAAGGTTGATTTACCTCCATCTGATGGACCTCCCATTTATGCGAGGCAACAAGGGAAAGAACAAGGAAGATGGAATTAATTTTGGCTACAGGGGAAAAGGTTTCATTATAGTCAATTCCTTCAAATTGGGAAAATCCTTTGGAAACTAACCGAGCCTTATGTCTTTCAACACTTCCATCTGATGCATACTTAGTTCTGTAGACCCATTTACATATAACATGTTTTCTTCATTTTGGAAGAGGTACAAGATCCCAAGTATCATTTTCCATTAAAGAACAACACTCTTCATTCATTGTTGTATCCCAATATGGATGAACTGAAGCTTCTGCAAATGTCTCTGGATCACGAGTCTCTGAAACTTGAGCCAAAAGAGAAGAGGCTCACTGGAACTTTGAACGTGTTTGACATTGATATGAAGGATCACCGACAAGACCACCAACTACTTCTCGTGTTGAACGAAACCGTCTAGGAAGCGGTGGAACTGGGTTCAAGTTCAAAGGACTCATATGGAGAAGGTGAGTAGGGAGAGGTGTATTTTCATCCTCACTATCATCATATGAAGAAGAAACCAGAATAGGAACAAAAGAAGGCACAAATGCCGAAGATGGCTTGCAGGCTGAAAAAGGCACAACCATCGAATTAGGCTCACAGACCAAGAGATTTTCATCAAATTTAACATCTCTTATAAGAATAATTTCATTACAATGTGGTTGAAGAATTCTATAACCTTTGACATCTTCAGAATAACCAACGAATATACACTTCTCACTTTTAGGCTGCAATGCTTTCATTTTCTCATTAGGAATGTGAGCCCATGCTATACTGCCAAATACACAAAAGTGACTTACATCTGGTTTAATTTTAGTCCAAGATTATTTTGATGTTATATTTTTAAGAGCATTTTTGGGAGTGTGATTGACTATGTAATTTGCACAGTTGATTGCTTCCACCCAATACTTTAGACTTAATCCCTTAGATTGGGTCATACAATTAGCCATTTCTTTTAATGTGTGGTTCTTTCTCTCAGCAACACCATTTTGTTGTGGTGTATATGGAACAATGTGTTGCATTTGGATGCCCTATGTAGTGTAGTAAATTGTAAAATTATTATTCACATATTCACCTCCATTATCTATTCTTAAATTTTGAATTTGATGTCCAAATTGCTTTTATACAAGGGCCTTGTAGGCCAAAAACTTGTCAAAAACTTCTCTCTTAAATTTTAAGAGTAAACCCAAGTTCGTATGGAAAAGTCATCAAGGAAAGTTAAGAAATACTTGCACCCAGAAAAAGAAGGAGAAGAAAATGGACCACACAAATCACTGTGAACAAGATGAAAAGGGCCCGAAGCATGCCAAGAGGAACGTTTGTCAAAATTGTCCCGATGATGTTTGCCAAGAACACAACCAACAAAAACACCATCTCTGCATGAAACATGAGGAAGATCAGTTACCATCTGTTGATTACATAGTTGTTGCAATGAGCGATAGTTTAGATGACCAAACTGCTCATGCCAAATTTTTCTCAAGTCATCGCTATGAGCAACAAAAACTAATGAAAAATATGATGACCCAAAGTTGTCAAACTTGTACAACTTGGTAATATCATCAACAATTCCAGTTGCAAGAACATGCTTAGGATCTTTTAGATCCTTGATTACAACTTGGTGAGGTGAAAACTCTACGGTTTTACCTTCACTTGAATGAGTGATTTGATATACTAAGAGAAGGTTACAAGAAAGACTTGGAACACATAATACATCATTGAAATGACCATTATATACTTGAATTGTTCCAAATCCTACAACACTAAAAGATCTATCATCACCAACAAATATTTTCTTGGTGTTACATTCATTTAGAGAAAAAAATATGGCTTTATCCTTGGCCATATGATAAGATGCTCCTGAATCAATAAGACACTCATCAGAAGAAGAAGTGGAAGTTGCGTTGAAGGAGAAACTAGAAGCGGAAAGTGCATGTCCATAAGAAGAAGAAGAAGATAGAGAATCAATACTGATGTTGTTCTTCTTCATCGCTGCTTCTAAAGCTTCCATCTTATTGAAACATTTGGAATCATTATGACCATATTTATCAAAAAAGTTGCAATGTCTGTTAGTCTTCTTATTTTTATATTTTTCTCCTTTGTCACCATTAGGAGCTGAAGTTGTCTGAGTGGGTTTGGGACCCTTATGTTGCTTGTTGTTATAGCAAGGATTTTTCTTCTTGGGATACTTGGGTTTATCTTTCTGCTGGGAAACTACGGCTTTGTTGGAGCTACCTGCAGTGTTGATCACTCCAAGTTGTACAAGATTATCTTCCTCTCTAATCAAAGCAACACAAAAGGACTCAAGAGTGGGTTTTTGATAAGATTTCCCTAGAGCCTCTCTCATGGCATAAAAGGTAGATACAAACACAAAATATGCACTACCTAGCTTAGAAAGAATAAGATAGATGCAACACTCTTCCTCCATTTTTATCTTACATTCTTCACATAAAATTATGAGTGTTCTAAACTTAGACAAATAGTCTCCAAGGCAATAAAAATCACTTGGACTCAAGGTCGGTACTTGATTTTCTAACTGTTGTGCTCGGATAATATTGAGTTTACCAAATGTTTGACAACACAGGTATTCCAACAGAGGACGAACACCTCCAGTAACCACTCACATAACCAGATCAAAGATCAACAAACCAATGTTTTCACATGGTAAAACCCCTACAGGGAAACATCCATGGCCCCAACCAACGCAACCACTTGGAGCAGTTTATTAATGCAAAAGAAAAAGATTACAGAGATATTTTACAAGAGAGTTTCATACTCTCCTCAATCTTAACTACCATTGATCTGTGGCTTAGCACCCGATTGGTCCATGATCTCTATTTAAAGAGCATGGAGGGTCATTTTCCGATGATCGATTGTGAGAAATACCATGTTCGACAACATAGGTTCAATCTTTTCCCAAGCTTCTTCGGGGTCATCAATTTCTTGAAGGCGGAACCTTAAATTAGGAGAGATGGAAATTCCGATTAGTCTGTGTGCTTTGTCACTCCTATTAGCCCATTTGGCTTTCTTATCATCATCAATGGATTATTTTTCATTTCCCAAGGTAATCCGATACAAGCCTTTACTTCTTAATAAATCTTCCATATGAGATTTCCATTGGAAGTAGTTGGTGCTGGTAAGAAAAACATTACTTGTAGAAGCCATATTAAATATGCAGATAATATGGATTTAAAAACTGAAACTGATGATCTGGATGGAAAGAGCTCGAAAAGTTATGTGGTTTAAAAAAAAAAGGCACTGAAAATAGACTTTGGATGTGAGATTTATGCCCTTTTAAAAAAATGCATAAACGGTAACCAAATGAAAACGTGATAGTGTAAGTTGCTTTATGAAGTGACCCACTTTTATAAAGAGAAGTGGGGATCACTTTTACAATGAAGTTACTTTATAATAGAAAAACTTCATGCAAAATAAATAACTCTAAAATAAAATGTTAAAACTACTTTTAGTGATTCACTTTTATACTTGAAGTGAAATACACTTTACAATTTTAGCATGAACTTTTTCAAAAAAGGTAACAAAAGAGAGACTTGAACTCAAGACCTCATACTTAATAAGACAACTTTTAACCAAATGGTCTAGAAAAACATATTGTAATGTTCAGAAGGAGGATTGGGGTTGTTGTTTTTGAAGACGGCCTTGGAGAGCATGCTTAAAAAAAAACCCTTTTCACACAAGAAAAAAAATTTGCTTCTTGATGACAACAAGGGTTAGATCTCGGTTAGCTTACTTGGAAGATGCACCTTTTCCTATTTGTTTCTGATTTACCAAGATCGCACAAGGAACATGGAAACTAGCATACACAGATCTAAAAGAGTAGAAACCCGAAAATAAATAATACAAAACCGAAATAAAACCAAAATACTACTTTGCAAAAATTTAAAAAATGCGTATTCAAGCTTTATACCTCCGGTTCTGACTGTAATGGTCGTATCTTGGGAAAACAAAAACCTTTTTGAGTGAAACAAAAAGTTTTTCTGAATGAAATGAGTGCTCCAGATGTAATGGAACAGTCCTCTCAGCCCATAAATGTATGAAAATGACATAAAATGGAGATGAGGCAACTCGGCTTCACGATCTCGATCTAAAATATGAGTGGGTCTTCAATCAAGCTCTGATACCATGTTCGACAACACAACTATTCCAAAAAAGGACGAACACCTTCAATAACCACTCACATAACCAGATCAAATATCAACACAACGATGTTTTCACGTGGTAAAACCCCTACGGGGAAACATCTATGACCCCAACCAATGTGGCCACTTGGAGCAGTTTATTATTGCAAAAGAAAAAGATTACAAAGATATTTTACAAGAGAGTTTCTCACAATTGATCATCAAAAAATGACCCTCCATGCTCTTTAAATAGAGATCATGGACCAATCGGGTGTTAAGCCACAGATCAATGGCCGTTAAGATTGAGGAGAGTATGAATCGTCGGATAACTCTATGTCGGGAACATATCGTGACCGTCGGATTTCCTAACTACAAATGCATACTAATGCATACTAAAGAAACACACTAAGAAATAAACTTTTATCTAACGACACATTAGACCAAGTAGATCTTAACTAACTCCTAAGTGTCTAAATATCCTAACATTATTTTCATATGGAAAATATATATTATAGGTTCATGGGTGTATTCATAAATAAAATGTCATTGTTTCTAATAACCCTAGTTGTCAACAAAATTTTATCAATATTTAGTTGGTTAATTGATTGCAAGTTCCTGCAAAGAATATTAAAAGCACATAGGTCGCTGGTGAAAATGTTCAAATTTTTAAAGATTTGAAGTTCACTATGGATAAATATGTCTTGCAATCATATTTTTATGCTATATATATAGATGATCGGGATATCCTTGGATAGAAACAGTGGGTACACTTAATATTGATGTGCAAAAGAAGTTCTTGAAGTTGTGGTATAAGAAAAAGAAAATCACATTGCGGGATGTGTCTCTTAGTAATATAGAAGTGCCCATGACAACAAGAAAATAAGTTACTATAGAGTCTGAAGATGAATCAAAGGAAAAGTATACATAAGGGGATGAATCAAAGCCACATGAAGGACACAATAAAGAAGTCAAGGAGTTCATTGACTCAAAGGCACAATTTGTTGCATATTTGAAGAAAAAATAACTGATTCCTATAGTTGTTTTATATCGCCATCCACATCATATAGAGAGACAATAGTCATCAAGAAAAGAGTGTGAGCATTAACACCCTTATGCACCAAGAAGGAACCCGAAAGGAAACCAATCTAGAGGTGCCCGAAGACCTACCATCACTACAGGAAGACATCATGCTAGAGAACCAATCCCATGGAAACACCAACATGATGCAGATCAATATCATGGTGGTAAGGTAGCAATTGGACATTATGTTCATCGTCCATTAGGATGGATGGATGGTCGTAATTGGTACCAGTTGGATACATTCCTTATCTGATCATATTGTATGGTTTCTTTTCATGTTTCGAGGATGGAACATGTGAAGGGGGATGGAATGTAGTATACCTAGGGAGGTAATATGGGAGGTACCCAATGGGAATGTGGTTATGTATTATTAGTGGAGGTCATTCAATGTAAGGTGGCCTAGGTCCACTATATTATTTTTTTTTGTTTTCTAGTTTGTTCGTAACCTACAGGACTATCATGTGGCTAAGAAACCATGACTCAGGGGCATCTAATCCGTCAAAATCAACCAGGGATCACACTCGACATAAGCCACACCAACCCTTAACATGGATGTATTTTTTGTCCCTGTAGGTTTTGAACCGATGACTTAACATCACAGAGTGCCTTAATAGCACACTCTGTCACCGACTATCCTACACCTCGAGGATAGGTCCACTGTATTATTAAATAAGTCCCACTATGGTAGTTAGATATAATAAATAGGATTTCTAGAAGAATTATTCTCTAGATTACTCTTAGAAAATAGAGAATGCTATATAAATAAGTGTAAGAAATGTATTGGAGCATAATAAAGAATATTGTGAATGTATCAAGCATTGCTTGAGGAGTGCATTCATTCCATAAGGAATAATATATTTTGTTACCCTACCTCGAGGGTTTTATCTACATTCTTGTGTTCAGTATTTTGGTGAATGATTTGAATTTATTTATGAAGTATATTTACATATCTATTCAGGTACTTAACAATAATGGACATCATATTCATTTTGTTTTAAATGGAAAATTGTTTCAAAAATACTTTCACTATAAACAATTTTGAATCCTTACACTTATTCAAGCCCATTTAATATCATCTTATTCCAATTTTTTCCCATTGATACTTTATATTTTCATATTGCATGGTCTCTTTCTCATGTTCATAACTAATATTGACATTAAATTGTATTATGCACAAGAGCAACTCAAAATGCTCACTAAGTGGACTATGGAACAAATTCTATATATGTCTATACTTGAATTTGAATTGATGTATAAGTAAATATTCATACATACCTTTGGCCAAAATTTTATGGGTACATTAAGCCAATCAATAGCCAATGTATGAAAAAAAAATAAAAAAAATGTTTCCATGAAGCCACTTATGCCCTATTGCAAGAGTAATTGACATTATGCATTTCCATGAATGACTTTATATTCAATTTATGTTGATATGAAATTATTTCTTTCATATTTTTTTCTTCAAAACAAGCTCTAAATATTCTACTACAGCTTTTCTTAATTTTTTTTTGTTGGATACTACACCTTTTCTTAATTTTTTGGATGTGTAACTTGAATATAGAAGCTAGAGGGAATCAAACAAACAATCTCCAACAACATATGCAAATATGTCAAAGAAAAATAGATTGTGGTTTTCTAAAACAACATCAATAACATGTATGTTGTTGATAAATAACGTTAGTTTCATGTATTTGTTGTTTGAAATTTTTTCCTTACTGTTTGTACTTTATGCCATACTTTTCTTTTCTACAAATAAGAAATCCAAATTACAATTCTAGCATCTAATAAACTTCACTAAATTATTTAAGCAAACCAAGAAATTTTCTAGAAAAACATTTTGCACCTTATGAATAGAAAATCAATATATTAGGAACAAATATAGTTGTTTTTTCTCACCATAAAAAAATCACTACTTCATAGCACCATTTACATATGGACAAAATGTGTATACTTTGAATTCAGTGTGTTGTTGAAATCCACATCGTTGTTAAGAAAACTTGCTCAATATGTTATTCAATCAGAGATAATAATGTTTTTTCTTGCAAGCTAACAAGAAAAAATCACGATAAACAATTATTTAAATATTGTTTGGTTAGAAAATGCGGACAACACATAAAACTTATCTCTAGAATTTTAAAATTGTGGCGAAAAAAAAAATATAATAACTTAATGAAATCAAATCAACATTGATAGAAATTAAACCAAGGGATGAAAGACTAAATCATTTGAACAATTTATCTCTTATTTTATTTTGGAGCATTTAATGTATTCTCTTATCCTATCCTAGAATTATTTATAATTTTAAGGACTTGTCCATTGGGTTTCAAAAAATGAATATTAAAGAAAATCTACTATGGTCCATAAAATCATGTGTACATTCCTATCTATAAATATGAGTACAATGTTTACTTAAACATTCATATATACATCATGAATATAATTTAACATTAGTTCCCCTAGATATAAAGCCTAATTTAACCTACATGTCTTTAGGAGTAGAATGTTACAAGAACAAATCCACCCACCAATATCAATCCAATTCCATAATATCAATCCAACTCCATAAAATATGTAGGATTCTTCGTTCTCTTTCTCTAGGTGATAAGGTGATAGAGTGATTATATACATATCGTTGATGATGTTGATGTCCATTGAAACCAATTGGTCTATAATATCTTAAGAAGGTAAGAGACTACTTTGTTTTCTTTAAAATTGTATATCTATGCTAAAAAAGAATTGAGAGAAGTGTTCCAAGATCACCATAGTTTTGATGACTTAGGAAGTTAGGAAGGTTTGTATTGTGTAAACTGTATTTAAATTGGGATCTAATTTGGGAATAGACAATAAAATCTAAGAAGAAGTGTTTTTCATATTCAACCCTCTTAGTGTTACAAAGATAACACATTATTGTTGGAATATTGTTGTCATTGATTTCAAAGATAGGGGGAGACTACATATGTCCAAGATAGATATTACAATCCTACATATGTCCAATATAAATATTGCAAGACAAATATTATTGGAAATATTGTTTTTGGATTTTTAACGATCAGTTTGGATACCTTATCTTTGAAGTATTTTTTACCCTACATACCTAGCTCAAATGGGAGTACAAGTTATATGGTTGGAAATATTATTCCGCGACCTTTCCAATGGTATATATGAAATTCCCTCTAAATCCCTAAGAATGAGGAGATATGAATTTTTCCATCCAACAACTCAGTCATAAAATTGAGGTTGGCTCAACCATTCTTTATAGGTCGGCCCAGAAAATGGGGACATAATTACTACAAATACAGGATATATGTGCACATTTGTAGTGAAACCAAGCAGGACATCAAGTCTGAGGTGCGCTAAAGGTGATAGTGTGTCTTTCTAGTGTGCAAGAGAAGTCTAAGGAATTTTCTTGAGGTCTTTCTTGTTCTCAAGATGCGCTATGAAGAACAAAAGGTCTGTGATGCTACCATGTGCACTTTTTTGAGGTTCTGATGTTTCCATTAGAGAATGTTTCCTTCAGTGGATGTTTCCATCAGTGATTACATTATGGAAATGATGTTATGATCATTGCTAGGTTTTGAAGGATTGTCTATGGAATGAAGCATGCAAGTGAAGTCGAAAGTACTCTATGTATGAATATCTTGGATTGGTGTCTACACATATATTATTGAGTTTTTGCTTAGTTGAGAAGATTGGTGTCTCACATAAGTTGGGTGCCTACAACTTGTTGAGTTGGTGCTCAGTTGAGGAGATTGGTGTCTCTAATAGGTTGGTGCCTACATATTGTTGAGTTTGTGCTTTAGTTAAGGACATTAATATCTCCAGTACATTGGTTCCTACAATATTTGTAACAATAGGTTGGTTCCTACAGACATTTATAAATATACAAGTTTATGGTTTTCTCCCAATTGGGTTTCCATGTTAAACTCTGTGAATTATGATTTGATTTTATATGTGATTATTTTTTCTCGAATAATGAATGATTGATGAATGGTTAAATAAATAAAAAAGTATCTTATGTTGATTCACCCCCCCTAGTATAAGAATAAGTTCAAAAATTGGTTCAAGAGTAGGTTCCTTGAGAAACAATTTAACCATGGGAAGGTATATTTTGAACACATATGGATTGTAAGGAAGGTCTCCCTACAAATAGAACTTCTTTGTTTGATGGAACAAAATATGCATCATGGAGTATAAGAATGAATATATATTTGAAGGCCCTTGGGTTTGGTATTTGGAAATAAGTCACAAAAAGTTATACAGATGAAGATTAGAAGGAGTCAAGTGAAAAAATCCAAAAGAAATAGATTCCATATTGAGTGGCCTATCCGATTTTCAGAATGTCAAGGTAATGAAATGTGTGTCATCTAAACATATTTGGGACTAGCTACACAACATTTATGAAGACGAATCTCTCTCCAAAACCATGGAAACAAATATTGTTGATGAAGAAAATGAAGATAATCATAACTAAAAACCAGATCCAGAAGAAGAATACCTTGACGCAAATCTCATCAGTGCCTTAGAAAAAATAGACAAGATTAAGAAAAAGAAGTAGAAGAAGCAATTGCAGAAACATGAAAAGAAGAATCATGATCTTGAAGAAATAAAGAACATAGTTATTATCCTAAAGACTCAACTAGAAGAGGAAAAGAGGATAGAAGAAGTGGTGAGAAGCCAATTGAAAGAAGCTAAAATAATTTCCTTAAGAAAGGAGCTAGAGAAAACAACTGATCAGTTGAATAGAAATTTGAAGTTTGGAAAGAGTACTGAAATATTAGATAATATTCTCAATTTCCAAAGGTCTCCATTCATCAAGACAAGTCTCGGTTATGATGATATAAACAAAATACCAATGAGGGAGATGCCCGCATTAAAGTCATAAAGCCATCAGAAAAATAAAATAAAGAAAATCTTGAAAGTTATGCTAATTTTCTCAAAGGATCTACCAACAATGAAAGAAACAAAAGGAAAAGAAATGATAACTTGTAGAAACTCGATTCTTCTCACAAGAACAACAAGAATGAGTTCAGAAGAGTTGTTCCACCACGGAGACCTTTCACTAACCGGTACCAAAATCTCTTTCTTGGATTTTTTTTCTTGCAATAATTTTGGTCATAAAAAATAGATTGTAAAGCTTATGCAAGAAGTGATCATGTGAGAGATAGAAATATAGGTTCTTGCAAAACCTCAAAGGATGATTATGTGAGAAAAAAAAACAAAAGTTTTCATGGGTTCACTAATAGAACCTACACTTTGATTTTCTCCTCTACTTGATATTGAATGTTATAAGTGCAATAACTACGGGCACATAGCACATGATTGTAGAAGCAACATGATAAAGTCTCCTAAACAAAACAAGGAAGAATATATGCTTACCAATCATAGAGAAGAATACACCATGGTGTGGAAAAGGAAGCAAGAAGAAGGAAGAAGGAAGAATGTGAACTTGCACTTTGGACCAAACCAAGTTTCTCACCTTGAAGGAAGAAAAAGGAGGCAATGTTACTTTTGGAGATAAGGATTTTGCAAGGACAGTTGGAAAATGTATTGTTAGTCTTGATAATGGAAATACTAAGACATGAAATGTATTGTACGTTGAAGGGTTAAATCGTAATCTTCTAAGTGTTAGACAATTGTGTGATCAAGGTTACAACCTCACATTTCATTCTAAAGGGTTTCAGATAAGGAAAGAAACTTTAGGAATATTAATGGAAAATGCAAAAAAAACCTCAAGAGATGTATACGTACTTGACAAAGTCAAAGGATAAAAATGTTGTATGGGAGTGATATCTCTCTCATCCTTTTAGTAAAGGGAAGCAAAATATTAGGGGAGCAACCCTTTTCCATTGATTTCAAAGGGGGAGAAGTTGCAGACAGAGGAAAGTTGTAGACATGGGGGGTATCAGAATTGACTAAGGGTTTCCATCAATGAAAAAGGGGAAGATTGTTGTTACAAATATTGTTGTCATTGATGTCAAAGATGGGGGGAGACTACAGATGTCCAAGATAAAGATTACAATACTACATATGTCCAAGATAAATATTGCAAGATGGACATTGTTGGATTTTTTTTTTTGAATTTTTAATGATTAGTTTGAATACCTTATATTTGAAGTTAATTTTACCCTACATACCTAAATAAAATGGGAGAAAACGTTATGTGGTTGGAAATATTATTCTGAGAATTTTCTAATGGTATATGGTATTCCCTCTAACTACTTGGGAATGATGAGATATGGATTTTTCCATTCAACAAACCAACCAAAAAATTGAGGTCGACTCAACCAGTGTTTATAGGTCGATCTAGAAGGTGGGGAAATAATTACTATAAATACATGATAGATGTGTGCATTTGTAGTGAAACCAAGCAAGAGATCAATTATAAGGTGTACAAAAGTTATATGAGGTGCGCTAAAGGTGTTGGGGTGTCTTTGGGGTGTGCAAGATAAGTATAAGGGATTTTCTTAAGGTCTTTCTTGTTCTCAAGGTGCGCTATGAAGAACTGAAGTTCTATGTTTTTGTTGTGTGCATTGTTTTGAGATTGTGATGTTGTTTTCAATGGATGTTTCCATCATTGGATGCTTTCATTATTGGATGTTGTAGTCAATGGATGTTGCAGTTAGTGGATGTTGTCGTTAGTGATTACATTCTGGGAATGATGCTATGAATATTGCTAGGGTTTGAAGGATTGTTTGTGAAATGAAGCATGCAGATGAAGTCAAATTTAATTTGTGTATGATTATCTTGGATTGGTGTCTACACATATCTTATTGATTTGGTGCTCAGTTGAGGAGATTGGTGTCTCTGGTAGGTTGGTGCCTACATCTTGTCGAGTTGGTTCTCAGTTGAGGAGATTGGTGTCTCTGGTAGGTTGGTGCCTACATCTTGTCAAGTTGTTTCTTAGTTGAGGAGATTGGTGTCTCTAGTAGGTTGGTGCCTATATATTGTTGGTTTGGTGCCCACTTAAGGATATTGGTGTCTCTAGTAGGTTGGTGCCTACATACATTTATAAATATAAGTTTATGGTTTTCTCCCGATTTGGTTTCTATGTTAAATTATGTGCATTATGATTTGAGTTTATATGTAATTATTGTTTCTTGGCTAATGAATTATCTATGAATGGTTAAATCAAGTAAAAATTATATTATATTGATTCATCCCCCCCTCTCAGTATAAGCATAAGTTTAACAATTCTTTCATCCCACAATGTTTTGGGAATCGTCCAACGCCCAGTATCACTATGTAGCTCGTGAGAGTTTGTTCTTATTTTAGAAATGTTGATTTTATTATTTGCACTTGTCAAAAATAAGAGGTACTTTTGATCTTGTAAGTTAGGGTTGACCACCTCCTTGCAGTATCTTAATTTCCTTCTATCCTCCAATTCTTTATCACACCACATATTCTCCTTAAATTTATAAGCGATAATATTTATAATATTATTAGTATTCAGCATGATAGATTCTTCTTGTATTCCCCAATTATTTAGTCAATATTTGACATATTTATGCCATCCCTACTTGAGCCACTGGTGGTTCTAGCTAGAGTTTGAAGCAATTTTTGTGAGCCTCTTGTTGTCCATGTTGTTTATCTTGTTCTTGTAAGTTAGGTATCTAATCATATCAATACTCTCTATGGGGGAAAGGATTGATTCTATGAGGAGGATATGATAGGGTGTATTTCCCTTAATTTTTATATTATGAGTTATCAAATTCTTTTAGATATGTTTTATCTTTCTCCAAGGTTTTCTATATATAGTGCAACCCCAAAATTCACATCCATATAAGATAACCACAGTGACAAGAGTGTGAAAGAGGCATTTTTTCTTATCCTAAAGACAAAGGTACACTAATTTACAATTGTTTTCGAGCCCATAATAAGTTTTCCACCCTCCATTTACCCTTTTCTCATTTCTATAGTTCCAATTGAGCTTGTGGTGAATATCTATTCCAAGATATTTGTATGAAGGAATTTCCTCCAAGCTATTGTTTTCATATACAAAATTATCGTAGGTGATCCTTTTGGATTTAATTATCATAACCTTTTTTTTGTCAGTGTTCATAGTCAAGCCCATACTAGAGAAAAATTCCTTGAGGGTTATAAGTTGCTTACCTATGTCATAGGGACTCTTCACCATAAGAAAAATATCATCAACATAAAGAAGAAGGATGATGATTATACTAGCAAGAGTCGGGCCAACAAGTCATGTGTCCTCTAAACAATCTTCTAACTTATCAATATAGATGCTGAAAAGGGTAGGGGTTAGGGGGGAACCTTGCTTGACTCCTATATTATAGTTAATTTCTTCCAACCAACCCTCAATGTTCCTAAACTTGGCATTAACTTTATCATATAACCTTACTACAATATCTCTTAACTCGAAAGGGACTTTAAACTCTTCTAAAATATTCCAAAGATTAGTCGTGGGTACAATGTCAAAAGATTTTCTAAAATAAACAAAATAACAAGGAAACCCATTTTTATCATTAATTAATTAATATTATATATATACTTAATTAAAATTATATATACTTAATTAATTATACAATTATGAAAAAAATGTGTATAACCATTATTTTTTAAAACAATTTTAAATGTATAAAATTAATAAAATATTAGATACATCATCATATATATTGTTGCTTGCTTGTTTAAGTCATTGTATGTCCTTGTTTAAGTCATTGTATGTCCTATCAACTAAGTGAATAGGTTCAAGAGGGAGTCAAACTTTCACTCGTTAAATAAAAGTAAAACCATATTTTTCTCTCTAGGCTCTTATTGCTATCTTGTATAAATTTTGAATGCTTAAAATACATAAAATTCGAATGTGTAGTTTTGTTAACTAATAATATTTTGAAAGAAAATTATAATAATTATAATTTTTATTTCTTACTTATCATAAAATTATAAATTTAATGGTGTTGTAATTAAATATAATAGTAATAATAATAAGTAATTTTCTATATTCTATCTAAATAAATCGAAATGGTACATTCCATTTAAATAATTTGTATTTATGTTTTTTAATATAAAAAATCATATTTTTTTAATAGTGAAAATTCATTATAATTTAATTAGAAACATCAATTTATATAAACACTTTCCATCACATTTTCCACAAATAAGTTTGAATATTCAACTTGGGTGACTTTGACATGAGCCCTTTGAAGAGGAAAGATGCAATTTTTTCATTCAACTTCCATATCACCTACTCTGTTGATTTATTCAATGCTCAACTATCCCTATACACAAAGTGTAGTAGCATGTGGTTTGTTCACAATGTTTAAGGTAGATTTCCCAATGAAATGAAGGTGATGAATTAGCACTTCAAAAAGGAAAATTATTCTATCACATCCCATGATGGCATCCACATCCACTCTAACTTAGGTTCACATGCCTACTTTCCAAGCAAAAAATTCCAATCATAGGGAAAGAAAAAACCAATTCCTTCCATTGATTTGAAACAATCATGAATATTTTTCTTTCTGACCTTATCCAATCTAAGGTAATTTATGAGAAGATGTACTTTTGAATTAGGATTCTTCTCCATAATCTATCTTTGATAAGCATATTCCAAGGAGATTTTGTTGCCAGTGATTTCCTAAACATATTAATGTCTTTCAATCCCCATTCACCCAATGACTTGGGAACTATTGGAACACGCAGATAGAAACACACATGAATTGTATTTTATTCATAGATACAATACACATATAAATACATTTTGGATGACCTTTAGATTCATCTTCCAAGGTATCTTGGACTCTGGATGACCGTTACACTACCACTTGACATTTTACATTCCTTAAAGTGACTAATATCATAACCCTAGTGAATCGGGTTTCCAACATTCCCCCCTTAATCCAAAGAGGTTTACATGTGAGTCCAAGGTGAGAGATGAAGTCTGGAAGTGTTCTGCTGAAATATGGAGGTGGAAAGATGCCAATGACTGAATGTGTTATTTGAATCTAGTGGTTTTGGGATGACCAAAAACCAAAAGGCTAGCAGAAGTTGATGTCTTCTACTAAATGGTGGTAGTGTTTTACAGATGACCACAAACTCTAGAACTTGTCTCTAGGGCTCAATGGTTCTTGAAACATTTCCTAAGTTAGCTAGAAGTTGGACGATGATGTCTGACTCTAATTGGAAGTGCTCTTGAATGTTTGTTTAAAGATGACCATAAAATGTTGTCTAGGAAAAGTTAAAAGTATTATACTAAATGGAGGTTTAAGGAAAACCATAAACCATTGTCTAGCAGAAGTTGAAATTCTTCTACTAAGTGTTGGTTTAAGGAAAACCACAAACCAAATATGGTGATTTTGGATGACCACAAACCAAATCACCCTCACTTTTTATTGCTCGATTGATAGGACTTCAAAAATTGAATCCTGACTATCAATCATTGATGTTGTTACCCCCAGTCACAGACAAGGTGAGAAGATGAAAATCCTTTCTTTGCAAGATGCGTCAGTAATCAATAATGAATTCTATGGTATGATTGAGATATCTTCTTGAATGTTGATGACCATTTACAAGAAGTCATCCAACCATAGTGGTTATTTACTCTTGCATATTTTTGGTATTTGGAACAATTTTATGAAGGATGATTTTGCTTCCTACAATGCTCATAAGAATGAAAATCGAAACATTGATCTTCCATGTGGCCAACTCTGTGAAAATGTTGGCATTTCAGAATCTTCTCTTAAACCAGAGTAGGTGAATATGAACATTCTTGAAGCAATACAACACTCTGGAACTAGATCGGTTTGGTATAATGTGAAATATGAAAGGTCACTTCCTTTTCATATCTGATACATGTTTTGTTCTTGTTGTGCCTAATTTATTCCCAAGGTTTGATTATTGGTTTGGAAAGAGGAATCTAAACTTCATCTACATTCATATCTAAAGTTGGATCACTTAGTTACTTCTGTACTGGCTGTTGATTTGAATTAACATGTTATTCTAAAAGACAGTTGTTCTGAACAAGGACTAGTTCAGAATGTCGTAGATCTTTTTTTGTATTTTTTCTTGTTGGAGTTGTGATTCAAGATGGATAAATTTTATTTTGTCATGTGAATCTTGTAGATAGGTTATAACATTGGTGACAATTTCTATGCCAGCTGTGATTGTATTGTTCACATAAGAGAGTATTAGAGTGTTCGATAACTCTAGTATTTTATAAATTTGAGCCATAGCTTAGACCTTACACGGTTTCTTGCAACTCCACCCTTTAACAATCAGACTCTACAATTCAAAATCTTGTAAAACAGAAAAGGTTTTTACCAAGCTCAACAACATAAATTATCAAAAAAAAAAACACCCTCTTCAATGAGTCATTGATTTCATATAGAATATAAATTTCTAGAGAAATTTACTAGAACCATCAAGTTAAAACACGAAGAGAGAGGAAGGACTATTGTTTCTCCCTATACAATTTTACAACAATATTATGAAGAACTAGAAATCGGAAAAAGTGGCCACTAGACTTGAACTTTCATGTCCTTTAGGCTCTTTATCTATGTTTCTCGCCCATGCACAAACTTAGAAAACAAACATATGCTCTTAGACTCGGATTCAACAACTATGCATTAGACATTCAGTTTAAAGTATGCCTCTTATTATCTTTCATTGTGCTGATTCCCACCATTAGATTTGACTACCACATTTGAATAGTTGAGCTCGAGAGTCTTCGTCAATACAAGTATTATAGTTTCTAATCCAAGTGGCCTCATGTGTTATATGAAGACTATAATCCCAAGTTGTGTCATATGGACATTATATGAATACTCGAATCCAATTTGAAATAAAGAATAAATTCCCAGTTGAAATGAATTTGAAATTGGATAAACAAATTCAAATTGGTCCCACCATAGTTCTTCCTTTGGCTAAACATTGATCAGTCAACTAGATTTGATGTCTTATAGTTCTTCTTATCACTCCACCAAATTGGATTTCATTGTTGTTGGCTTGGACAAGGACCCAAAAAAGGAAGAGGCAACATTATTAATCCAATAAGACAAGAAATAGTAGCATGCATTAAGATAAATAATATTTGATTTAGAAGAAACTGAAAATGCAGTGTTGGCTTTAGAGTTTGTTGATGACGAAGTCTCACCTAATATTGAGGCTCTCCTACGAGATTCACCATAACAACTATAGAAATAGGTTGCACTAAACTCCATTGAATCAATATCCAACAGATGCATTATTTACATTTCCATGTTCTCACCTATAATGCTTCACTCTATTATTCCCAAGATCAACACGACAAGATGGATTGAGCCTCTATTCTAATTTAATATCCTTCACTGCTCAAAAGTAGTTTCTTGTGTAAGTAAGAAGCAGACAATTGTTGCTACTTATTCATAAAATTGCAAGGTAACAAAGGGATATTTGTGGGAAGTTATTTAGCTTCGTAAAATCATAAGTGAATTGGTTATTCCATCGAATCAACTAGTATAATTATTATGTTATTACATATATGGTTGATTGAAGGGTTTCATGCAGAGAAGAAAAACTGATGGCCATGCACACAGAGATTGGAAGACAAGGTGTCTTGGGATAACATGCTAACTCTAATCTAATTGGAAGATAGGAACCTTAAAAGTTATGTGTGGTTGAGGATGGAAAACTGGAAAAGAAGGCTAGCAAGAAACAAAATGCAGAGAATAATTATAAATGACATGTTTGTAGAGGGAAGTTTCTACATGAGGGAAGAGGAAACACCCAAGAAAACATATGGACAAACTTTTAGGAAGGCAGAGGCATTTTCCACAAAAATCAACTATGGAATACTACCATAGCTCAATTCAGGCCTACAAATTGAGGCAGCGCTGATACCACTATTTGAACGTGGGAATAGAGATAAACGATAATTTGATTTTATCCATAGATATGATACACATATAAATACATTTCGGATGACCTTTTGATTCATCTTCCAAGGTCTCTTGGACTCCTAGCGACCATTACACGCTATCACTTGATGTCTTACATTCCTTCAAGTGACTAATAACATAACCCTCGCGAATTAGGTTTCCAACAGGAACTACCAATTTCCTCCAGCTAACCCAATGTGTTTCCTTGCAATCACTACTTCCTTGCTAGAAACATTTGAAGCAATAGCTTATGATTTTTTCTAGAATCCCTTTGGGTATGTGAGGCAAAGTATGCAAGTATAATGAGATGAACTCCAAGACATATTTGATCAACACTAAATGCCCCCCTCTGAATATCCAACGGTTGCACCATTGTGATATATATTTTTTTCACTTTTCCATGAAACTAGTTCGAGTCATCTTTCCCATAATTATTAGGTTTTGTATGAAAACCCAGATATTTGACCCCGTCATTAAAATATAAAAGGGAAAATGGACAATATCGATCAAGTGTAGTTTCAAGAAATTCTTCCAAGATATATGTATACAATACTGATTTGGCATCATTAAATCCCATCCCCATGGATTTTTTGTAAGGAAATAACAGATCTCTAAAGGATATCAATTCACTAGCATATCCAAAACAATGAAACAAAACATCATTGACAAATAAGAGATGAGTCAATCTCTCTCTAGATCCCACCTTAATACCCTGCAAATACCTTCTTTTTCTTGCATCAGCCCAGGACCAACTCATTCCTTCAACTACCGGTAGAAAAATTTAGGGGGAGAAGGGATAACCTTGCCTCGACTCCCTACGCGGATTAAATAACTCAGATGTTTATCCATTGATTAATACTACAAAATAAACTAAGGAAAAAAATTACATTATCTACTTAACTACAACGTATGAGAAGCCTATCCGAGTGAGCAATAATCTAAGATGAACCCAAGAGAAACTATCATAGGACTTGAAAAGATCAAGTTTTACTACCACAACTAGACTCTTTGAAATTTTTAGTGTGACCAATCTTTCTCGTGTAGTGCCAATTGACTTGTAAATCTACCTTCCTTATAAAAACCCAAATTTCTTTGTTGAAAAGAAGTTTGACAATAGAGGTTTAAGCCTTACTATCAACACTTTGGAAATTATCTTATAAAGGAAATTATAAAGTTAAATATAGGCCTAAACCCCTCAAAGGTATCATGGAAATCCACCTTTGGTATCAAATATATGAAGGTAGGGTTAATATTCAAAGGAACCTTTCCCAAAATTCTAACTTCCTTCACTACATAAACAAGATCCTCTCCCAGTGCATCAAATAACTACAGAAAAAATTTAGTTGTCCATCCATCTAGACCGTGACTTTTATCTTTCCTAAAGGTGATTACAACATTATAAATTTCATCCTAGGTGATAGCCCTATAAAATATCTCATTTTCCTCCTCAATAATCAACCTTGGAAAAAAAGAGCAAACCTTTAATATCTCATTGATATTAGCTTCTGCATGCTCCTCAAATAAGATTTTAAAATAGTTAACCCTTAATACAACTAGATCCTTAAAACTTATTACCCTAATTTCATTTACTCCTGTCAAAATGGTATTCCTATTCTTCTTGTGATTGGAAAATTTTTGAAAAAAATAGTATATTGGTCCCCTACTTCCAGCTAGGTGGCCCTACCATTCATTTGCCAATTCAATTCCTCGTCAAGCAACAACTTATATATTTTCACCTCCAAATGTTTGAGTATAATCAAGTGCTCTTCAATAAGGACCCTTCGATCCATATCCCTTACCAAATATACTTGATCCTTCTCCACCTCTAATAGTTGAGCTCCTCTTTTCTTTTATCTCTCCTCAAACAAAGAAATCACCTTCTCCTTCATACATTTTAAAGAGTGTGTGAATTGTTCACAATCAGAAGTGACCAATTCATGTGAAATTTTTTTCGAATTATTGAGTACCACATCTCTGAATATTCTTCAAGAATCTTGCTAGGATTGAATTTAAAGGGTGTGCCCATGTCATAGCAAGATTTTCCTCACCCCATACAATATTGCACATAGGGCCTGGTTCCATTTCCCTATGCAGACTTGAAGTCCCTTTTTGCAAATACCAGAGCTAAAAACATAATTTTTCCACATATATGTGCCCTGCCTATATTAGAACATGCGTATACATAGGTTGCACCACTACAACTCACGTACATCAGGAAATGTGCCCAAAATTAAAAAATGGTGTCGGGTTTCCATGTCACATCATGAGATCAATTATCCTTGGCATTTCATATATTGGAAACCTTCTGTATCGACCCTTCAGTTCCACTTGAAGGCTATAAATGGGCCAAATCCAAGCTATGGAAAAGAGGAGGAATAATTCAACTTTGAGAGCAAAGTTACTCTGGAGAAATTGTTCACTTCACATTGATTCTGCATCCCTTTTTCCTTTAAGTTTGAACACATTGTTCAACCCCCAATATCTTCCCTTATTGATTGACAACTTCATTGTCTCTCTTATATGAGCTTGACTTTGGTGGAGAATTGAAGTGGTGGAGGCCCAGCTGGAAGGAACTTAGTTTCTCGGTTCCGAACCGTGTCGACACAGAAGTTTGTAACTCATTCACTTATGTAGATTATATCTTAATAGAAATACTCTTTTATCGTCCAATTAATATCTAGAAAATATTTGAATTACTATTCCACGGGCGTATTTGTTATGAATGTTGATGGATTATGCTATATAATGTGCTAACATTATATATTATCACCATATGCTTACGTTGCTTGGTTGTTGAGGACTAGTTGCAGGTATATTGCTTTGGGTCAAGTGCTCAATGGTGGACTTCATCGAACGTCTGGACGAGGTAGGATTCTTATCTTGTCTTATTATCATATTTGTTTATATAACATACTTGATATTAGAGTTGATTTCCGTAGTCATTTCCGTCTATTGTGGTTTACCCCTAGCCATAGAGAGATTTTCCTCGTAATAGAATTAACGACCATACTGGGGATATAATCTTCTTTTTTGGGGTTTGGAGTGTTTTTCTCCTTATATTTCTCTTGTTCATATTGAGTTTCTTGTCGTATGATTGCTTGATAGCCTTTGTTCACTCTAAGTCTGAGTTTCTTAGCCTTCTCCTTATCCTAGATGTGCTTTGACACATATACACGGGTTTTTCTTTACAGTCACGTACATACGCATGTTGTACTTATGCAAGCTGTGTACATACATGCTTTTCCATTGAACAATCATGTACATCAACCTTTGTCACTTGATTGATGGGTTTGGTGGTTGTTGGGTAGGTTTTGATGATTACTTAGTCTTCTTGGGTCTCTGTAGTGACTGCTAAGTGTCTATGGAATGACAAGAAACTTGTCTTTGGTTGAATTTTTGGGCAGTGCCTTTCTCATCATATTTTCATTTTTTATTGTCCTTGCACCTTGGGCTGGGTGTTTTTATCCTTGATATCCTACTTGGGTTGTCTCTTTCTATACACAATAGAGTCTTTATATCAAGTTGTTGACCAGTCCTTGCATTTTCATTTTTCTTATATATTGAAAATACAAAAATATTAGGCATTTTACATTGATTGGAATTTTGATCTCTTGAGTCTTTGTCATTTATATTAGTGCATGTAAAGAAAGATTTCATTTTATTTAGAATTGAAAAATTGAATTGAAAATTGCATTTTTGAAAAGCATATCATTTATTGGAAATTGAAGTTAGGACTTTGCGTTGTATTCATGTTCATTTATTTTACTTGTCGAGTCATAACATCACTAGTTTCACGACCAAACCTTTTCAGTAAGCAAGGCCATTAAAATTAACACTATAATTTAAAATTGATTAGTAATGATTTTATTTTCTAGGGTGCACAAACTAACTTAGGATTTAGATCCTTGGAATAGGATTTTGTGAGTAAGCTTCTCCAAGGCTATTAAATCAACATATGTGTCTGACTAAGGGAGTGGAGAAATCCATTGTATAATTGGTAATATCAGGAGGCTTCGCTTACATCAGAGTTAAGCATGAGGTCACGTAAGGTTGGTTGAAGGGATATCCCCTCGATACCTTCTTAGTGTCAAAGATATTTTTGGGGATTTATTCATATATGGGGATATTGCTAGTGCCCTTACCTCCGCGAGAGGTGATACTTTCAAGGTTTCGATCTTTTCTACCCTACCCATACAGTGGACTTGACTTACGACTGTTCACTTGTGCATCGATTATACCATGGTTGATTAGTTGCTTGACTTAGGTACCACATAGGTTACTTGCAGGGGTTATTTTGTAGGTACCCTGGGTTAGATAAGGGTTGGACAACACAAAACATTTATGGAGGATTAAATATCCGGGGGGATTTGACTGATCAATTATTAAGCCCACGAGGGCCCTTATAACTGATTATGTTTCCTCCAATATTTAGCAGCAGAGTCTCATGCCCCTCCTGGGTGAGGTATACCTACTTTAGAGAGGGAGGTCCCTTTCAGCCACTCTATCCTGTTTGTGTGCATATTGGTTGTTTGATTATTTTTGGTGTGATCTTTGATTACTAATTGGAATTAGGATTTGTTTTTTGAATCTTGAGCTATCGTGGAGCCGGACCATATTCCTCACAGGTATCGACGCTTATTACAGTTATCACCGCATTTTGAGTCTTTTTCTTCTAAAAGGCGTAGATTTATTAAACATGGTACACACACATCCACTTATCAGACTTGTGATTCTACAAGGATGAGTATTGAACCGAGTAATCATAGTGATGGGAGCCTTTCAACTCCCACAACTACTATAGTTAATGGTACCCCTTCGACTCCTGCAACCACAATGGTTGTAGTGCCAGAGTCACCTATTATCACTGTTGCCCATCCTATAGTGAATACTCAACCTATTTCCACGAACCCGTTTGGGTCACTTGGTCATTCACCGAGCTATAATGTTCAGTCCATTCCTATGGCCTCTAGTCCTTTTTCCTATGGTATGCCAAATTTTACTTCGCATTTTTCAAAATCCATCCTATCCTCTGGCCCTAATGCTAGCATTAGACTCAGGGGAACATCTCCTCCTTATACTTCATTCCCATTTGGTGGTACTCATGTCCCTCAAATGACTCCTATCATGGAAGGCATTCCTTCTTTTAACCTCGGGTCTAATCCTGTTACTTCTAGATGGAGTAACCAACCTGGTGGACAAGCTATTGCTTATGGTCCATCCTTTACACCCACCTCCTCTATACCGATTCTGATGAAAACATTTGGCATGACAAATCCACCTTTATTCTCCGGATTCACACATGGAGGAGGTCAGTTTCACACCTTTGGAACCCCCAAACAGGAGCCACTCCGTTTGGGGGAAGTTTTTATAACCCTCATCAGAACATTCCTACTGGAATGATGCCCAACCAACCCCTTATGAATCAACCCAGAGGAGGGTCTTACAATCCCAGATAGGGACATGGTGCTTACCAAAACCCTGGATGGGCTGCAATTCCCCAGCCACAATATTTCCAGGAAACTTGGGGCTAGATGTCGCAACCACTTCTCCCTTTTCTGGCCACACTCAATCTGTCAGACTTGTCTAAGTTAATGAGCAACCTTGTGTGTCATGATTCTACATGGCCCCCCGTTCCCACCAAGCTTCCTTTGGATATTCCAAAATTTGAAGGCAAGAATGGCGAGGATCCTAATGATCATGTTACCACCTTTCACCTATGGTGCTCTTCGAATTCTCTTAACGATGATTCCATTCGGTTAAAATTGTTTCAACACACCCTCACGAGGGTTGCAGTGAAATGGTATATCGATCTATCTAGGGGGGCATACAAGACCTTTAGTTAGATGGTTTTATTCTTCCTTAACCACTTCCAATTTCTAGTTCGTTATGATGTTGGCCTAGAAATTTTGTCTACCTTATGCCAGGACAAATCCACTCATATATCAGATCAAATCCAAGAGTGGTGTAGATAGAATAGGTTGATCAAGACCTATATACCCCCGAAATTCCTACTAGAATGGTTCCTTAAATATCTACATCCTCCTATTTCGAAGGACGTTGCTACATCTAGGGTTGCATCTGAGGAAGAAGCGATTTTCAAATCCCAACAGTTAGATATTATATATGCTCAGTTTGGGATGTTATACGAGATTCTTCCTGATGCACCAAGGTCAAACTATGACCCTAGACAAAATCTCGGGCCTCATGCCGATAGCATTGTAGGCTTCGCCAATGTGAAATTTGCAGACTCGATGAAAATCCATTTGAAAGAGTTGTCTCTAAACCAGTCTGCAGGAGGGCCAACTTCGTCTATGTATTCCAATCCCACTCAGTCATAGGATTTACATTCCATGCAATCGCCACCGACCCAAATGGTAACCAACAACTAGGCGAGAATAAAAAGAAAGGACGTAATAATAATTGTAAGGGTGGGAAGAATAATAATAAACCCAAGGACAATGGTAATAATGAGAGGACGAATAATAATGTTGGTGAGGGAAAGAGAGAATGGAATAAGGTGAAGTTTCCTTGTAAGCTTTGTACATATGATCACCTTACTCATTTATGCCCCAAACTTGCGCAAGTTGTCAGGCTCTTATCTCTACCGCCCACTGTGCCGACGAATCCTTTTCCACATAACCAACACATTACCTTGAGCTCCTCAAACACTGGAAATGTGGCGAGTGGGAGTCAAAACCCATCAGTACAAGATGATGACCATTTGTGCATCAATATGGCCAATTCTTAGGTTAATGTAGCTACTCGGTCTCGCGATTATAGTTCTCCAAAAACTGTACCTCATCTAGAGTCTCCTCCTCCCCCTAGAGACGTCATTGCATATCAAAAAACTAGAGCCATATTATTGTATTTCAAAACGATTACTCAAGCATTCTACCCACAATACTAATGCTAGAGCCACCCAAAATTACTTTATTGTCGAGGACCTGGGTCAAACCCCTTGTGCGATGTCGACCTTGGAGGTACTCCAGATGTGTCCTTCACAGAGGAATGCCTTGGTGTCTGCGTTAGGAGCTCTAGATCCCAATGGATAAAAAATTATCAAGTTTGACATCACAGATTTGAAGCCTCACTTGCCTTACCATGTGGCATTCCAAATCCATGTGGGTTACTCGAAGTATACCATCAAGCGTACTATTGTTTATGAAGGCATTGCAACATGTGTGATGTCCCTGGTCTGTTGGAAATATCTAGGCTCTCTGACTCTCTCTTAGTCTCTGACCATGTTGACTACCTTTGATAACTGTTCTTTCCACCCTCATGGTATTCTTCCTGCCTTTCTGGTCTAGTTAGCTAGAAAGAAGGTAGAGGTGGATGTTGAGGTGGTTGATGCACCCCTCGATTATAAATTATTAGTAGGATGAAATTAGACTTATGTTATGACTATTACCGTATCATTCATCTTTCATACTCTTTGTTTTTCTCACTATGGGAAGATCGTGATGATTGACCAGTTGTCCTTTGCGTATCCTAGCCCCTGTGCATATGTTGGACCGTCGATCCCTGTGGTCGACAATTATCAGGCGACAAATAATAATATTGGTGTTAGAATGTATTCATCCCTTATGGGTACCTTCTACTTCATGGCATCGGTTCACCATATTTACGCCATGTCCAGTAGGCCCATTTCGTCAAAGAGGTTCGTTCCTTTCTGAACTTCCTATTTTAATGATTCTTGGACCCTACCTTCCTCGACTACATATTATGAAGGTTAGTCGCATGCTGGAATGGACATGCCACTATTGACATTAGAGATAACGTATCAAGTTGTTCTTAACTCTTCCGTCGATCCCGATCCTATTACCTCACAAATGGACGAGGAAGGTCCTGTTCTTAAGCCCGTGTGGGAGACTTCGTCATCTTGCTCAGATGACTGCCTCAATGAGAATTTTCCCTCAGATGAAGCTATCATCAAAGCCATGAATATTTATGACAAACCTTGGGATGATATGCATCATCGCTCTTATTTTCTCCCAGAGCTTGTTAGAATTAAACAAGATGACTTTTGATCTACTCTGAGTGAGATAGTCGATCACACTATAGTTCTACTTGATATGCATGACATTTATGCTGAAGGAAATATGGCGAGTATCTCCCCTACCATCATGATCGATATCTCTCGTACCCCTAGCAAGATTGAGACTGTACACATAGGTGCAAATTGTTCGCTAGAAGAAATCTTGATCTTCATCGAACTCTTGAAGGAATTCTAAGATGTATTTTCTTGGTCATATGAAGAGATTCCAGGAATCGACCCTCGAATTGTCGAACATGAGATTAAAACTTACCCGGATTATAAGCCTGTTCGACAATGTATTAGAGCTATCAATCCCTGGAAGGCCCTTGCTATTAAAGTAGAGGTAGAGAAACTGCTTAATGTTGAATTTATCTACCTGGTTCCCTTGGCTGAATGGGTATCCAATCCCATTCCTGTGAATAAGAAGCAAGGAACCATCTATGTATGCATGGATTTTCATGACCTGGAAAAATCCTATCCTAAGGACAATTCCCGACACCTTTCATCGATTAGATCCTTGACGAGTGTGCGGGAAGCGGGGTTTTTTCTTTCATGGAAGGATTTTCATGGTATAACCAAATTCAAATTAAACCCGAGGATCAACATAAGATGGAATTTATTTTTCCTTAGGGAACTTTTGCATACCGGAATATGCCTTTCGGCCTTAAAAACGCCGGAGCAACCTTCCAACATGCTATGACCTTCACATTTCACGATCTTAATCATATAGTTGAAGCTTATCTTCACAATCTTTCTGCTCACTCTCGTAAGAGAGTGGATCACCCTAAGCAACTTTGGCTAGTTTTTGACATATGTCGTCATTATTGCATCCGATTGAACACTCATAAATGCATATTTTGCGTTAGGTCTGGACGTCTTCTAGGATTTTTAGTCTCTGAGACTAGGATCATGGTAGACCCATTAAAGGTTGAGGAAATACTTCGATTTCCTCCCCTGCGCACTATTCAACAACTTCAAGGTTTACAAGGGAAAGCTAACTTTTTATGTCGGTTTATAGTAAACTATGCCAATATTAATAAAGGTTTCATGTGTCTTTTGAAGAAGAAAACCTCTTTTATCTAGGATGAGTGAGCCCAGGAATCCTTCGATGCTTTGAAGAAAGCCTTGGTATTGATGCCTATGCTGAAGTCTCTTGACTACAGTAGAGATTACTTTCTTTATGTCGCTACGTCTGAAGAGACGATTGGTATGGTATTGGTTCGGGAGGATGATGAGCTCCACAAGAACATCATTTACTATCTTAGTTGAAACTTAGTCGGTCCCAAGCTCAAATATTCTCACGTTGAAAATGTATTTTTGGTTTTCGTTCACATAGTCCAACAATTACGCCATTATATATTGCTTTGAAAAACTACTGTGGTTGTTGATGTCAATCCATTTCAATACATCCTTACCAAGTGTATAATAGGGGTGAAATATAGTAAATGGATTGTCATTTTACAAGAATTCGACCTCGATTTCGCTTCTGCAAAATCCAATAAATCACTAGTATTTGCAGAGTTAATATCATACTTCCCACGATTAGATGAGGATGTTATTCATGTTGATTCCTTTATGGATGAACACATTTTCCTTTTCTTGTCATCTGGCCCCTTGTATGGAGACATTGTTCTCTATCTTCAAACTTTGAAGTTCCCTCAAAATCTCTTGCCAGATGATTGATGATGTTTAAAATACCAAGCTAAGAGTTACCTTATCATCAACGACACTTTGTATCATCGAGGAGTAGACAATATCTTGTGTTGTTGTTTAACTCACGAAGAAGCTGAGTCAGTTCTAAATGATTTCCACATTGGGGCTTGTGGTGGTGGTCATCTATCCGGGCTTGTGACTGTTATGGGACTTATCGGTAAATGCAGACATAAACATATCTCCCTAGATCCACCTAGATCTAGAACAAAATATAATAGGACATGGCGCTTTCCCTAAGCTCTAATCATTGAGTTTACTATCAAACAAAAGATATGTGACATACTATTTAAATATCACTTCCTCTTGTTGTTGTCATCCTAGCTCCACTCAAGTGCTTCTATGATATTAGATCTGCAAGAGAACACAAGCCAACCAAAGTGAAAGAAAAATAGCATACTCAAAGAGAACCTATGTATGTGATCAAGGAATCATACAATAAAACGAGATGAGTTTTATGAGAAAGAAACATATCACTGTATTATAAATAATGAAAGTGGAGATTACAACTGAAGCCTTGATGTTGCAAGGTCCCCTTCCGATGACTCTTTGATCCAACACACACTTGCTCCAAACTTGAATGAAGAAGATCCAGAATGACTTGGTGAATTGGAATGAAGCTCTCAAGAATGATCCAATGCAGAATTATCCATACAATCTTAGCCAAATTCAACCTTCATTAACCTTAATTCCTTGCTTAACCTTTTCCATAAGAAATCCCTCCTTATATATGGGAAAGAGAGATGGTTAAAGAGATCGGGATGATCCCATGAAATCAGAGAAGTGATTAGGATCCCAACCATACATATGCCACCTCGACTTCTAGAATATTCCCTTCTAGAAATTTCGTGAAGGTCGACCTTTTCTTAGCCTTTTGGCATCATCGCACCCCAGTTGTAGAGAATCGTGTGGAGACATCAAAAACTAGGTTTAGGGAATAGTGCGATGACTAGGCATCATCGTACCCTTCTTATGATGCAACCTGCAATGACCTTCCTTAATAGGGATTTTTTGGAAAAGGAAGCCAGTCACTTTCCTCATGGAGAAAGGCCTTTTTTGGGAACATGAACGTATGTTGCCAGTGGATCACTAATATGAAAAAAATAATGTGTAACATAATTCCCCCCAAAGTATGAGGATGGAACTCATGATGACCTAAATACTTTGTAAAATGTGTGTGTGTTAGAAACAAGGAGCGCATCAGTCGGGAACCTGCAAACATTCAAGAATCAACATAATAGTATACCATTGTTCAAGGTAGGCATTCCCATACTCAGTTTACAAAGTGTCAAATGAGTCATGGCCACTAAATATACATTGTGGATCCATGTCATCATGAATCGACATAGCCACCCAAAATACACTATGGATCAATGCTTTAAATACTTCAAACTCTGACATAGCCATGAGACATAGAAAGTGGATCTATGTGTCAATAGAAATCATGAATACTACATCGCAGCCTGGGCCAGAATGGTATGACCCATGGTCTTCATTTCCATTGTTCTAAGTACGAATTTGACCATGTGATTACAGTTGTTGAATTCGAACATGGTAGAAACCACTTGATTACCGATCAATGATGAGAACTGTTAACAAGTGAGAGGGAAATCACCATTGATGTCAATGACTCCCAAGGTACCCCAATACAATCCAATGAGTGTGAATAAATGAGTTGAAGTCAATCACTCGAGGGAATATTTCAGTCATGGGCCAATGATGTGAACCCACTATCAAAAGCGAAGAAACCTACCATTAAGGAATGCAAGATTTAAGGCACTGAATTATTTCTAAGTCTTGTTCCTGGACAATGAGATGAAGTTGATAGGAAAAGACTTGTCACAGGAGGGCCTTAATGTATCCCCCATCAATTACACGAAATAAGTAACAGATTTGAGATAGATTAGAGCATGAAATGATTCAGAACTGACACAGGGAAGGCTGACATGGTAGAAAATTTATAACTGCACATGGCCGACTCAATAAGAGGTTAAGGCTCGACTTCTCTTGAACATATCAATGACACACCCATGGACTTGGAATCATTGACTCAAGGAGGACCCAACATATGGACATGTGGATAGTCAAACAAGAGACGAATGGATTTCCCAACCCAGATTCAAATGATGAAGGGGGGTGTCATGTTCAAGAGCGACTATTACTTCCACTAACACGGTTATAGACACACATTTCTTTCCCAAATCCCCCCCCACCATTTCTGTTAAGTACCTCTTTATTTTTACTCAATCTTGAGGAGGATAACATATGCTTGTTGATGTAAGCTCATCCTTCGGATGAGTCCCTTAGAGTATGTTTAATGAACCCTAAAAAGGAGTGGTTCAGTCCCATATGGGTGTTTTGATGTTTGTTTAATGAGTCCAAAGAGAGAAAACTCGAGGGTTTTCATGTTTAAAGAGTCTGAAAAATACTTAAAGAGGACTCCACGGGTTCCTTTTTCGTAAGTTAATTTGATGAGACTGAAAAAGTGATAAAATACTGCCCATCAATTCTTTTTTTCAAATGCTTTTACGAGCGTGAAAAGAACAAGGTCGCTCGACAATATTTTCGTCTTTATGGAGAGAGAAAAGAGCTTAAATGATACTCCATGGGTTTCGTTTTTCATGTTACCATGACGAGTATGAAAAGACGACAAAAGTATACTCGGTTACCTTCTCATTGATTTACAAGCACGAGGAGGAACAAAGACTACGCTTAGAGTTTTTCCTAAAAACCCTAAAAGGATCTGTACAAATGACAAATATATAAAATCAAACCCAAAAGATGTATCCTTGTTCAAATTCCACTCCTAGATTTCTTACCTGTGAAAAATCAAACACTTGTAACACCATTAGAAGTATAGGGTTTTGATGAAATACATTAAAAGAATATAAAAAATGAAATGGAAAAGTGAAAAGTAAATAAATATGAGTAAAAACTTATTTTTACCATTTCATTGTTACTCCACCCAAACTTTGTTCCAAAACCCCTCTTTTTACCTCAAACTTCCATTGCGGATTGCGGGAGACATGCTGGACCATTTGACGAATGGACTCCGCAGGACATGTAATCTTCACCTTCTTCAACTTTTCATGGATTCATTTTCACTTTTTATTGGTTAGAAATGGCATTTTAGATTGCATTTTCTAGGGTATTTGCGCTCGGAGGTCGTTGCAGGCGCCCTGTATCGTGCCCTGCGACGACCCAGGGTCATCTTAGGTGACCTTTAAGCTAAAATGTGACGATTCCACACTATACGGGCTAGCTATCCTGTGACGTGCCCAAAGTAAAAATGTTTTTAAGATGCTTCTGCCAATAAAAGGTGTCCAGGAGAAAGATGAAGATGCTAATGCCACTTTCATGTCCCATTTTAGGTTTTCTACAACAAATATGTTGGAATGAGGAGAGAGGGAACATGAGGATGAATATTACTTCACTGGGAATGACCCAAGAACAGTAAATGCCCTCCGATAGTGTGGACTGCTAAAATTCTTCAAGATCCAGGGCATGAGGGCCCAGTTGAGATTGCTAGAATACTTGGTCCATATGTGGGATGTATACCAACAGGTATTCCGTGTGGGGACTCACATCCTTGAGATAGTTATCGAGGATATCTACTTTTGACTAGGTTGTCTCGCCGATGGGATCGAGTTACACTGACTGGTAGCAGAGGAGGTGGCGAGCCTATAAGCCATTATATCATCACACATTGTGTGATAGGTGCCGAGAGACATAGTGGCAAGGTTTCCATCCAGGATGTCCGTGACTTACCTTTATGGAAAATACTTTACACCATCACCCATATGGTGAGGAGCGCAACTCCCCATATGGCCCTTCAGAGAGATTTCCAGTATGCACTGGAATGCTTGGAGCCCCGTGTTTTCAACTGGAGTGATGGGTTCTTAGAAGCTTGAAGAAACAGTTGACCAAGAGTAGGAGGGGTGACTTGAAACAATTCAGATACAGATCGATTTTGGTATCCTTCTTCTTGGATAGGGTTCCAAACTTGTGCCTATAGGTATAGTGGGGCATACTCGCCCCACAAGATCCAAGAATGAAGAGGTGGTGTGACCTCATGGCTCGACATGTGACTGAGCCTATCGTTAGGTATAATGATGTTTTATTTGATTGATTGAGGCCCCATATGCTTATGGTAGATGAATACGCATATGTCGGCTTGGATTTTTGAGGTGACCTAGACTTGGTCTTCCTAAAGGTTCTCAATGGGGGAACATAGGTAAGAAATACATTTTGTTTTTATAATGTTTTTGTTATTTTTTAAATATACAATGTTTTTATGTTCTTAATCCGATGACTAATCAAAAAATCTCTTTGATGTTGCAGATGTGGGACCTCATCGACCTCCAGGTTCATCTCCCATTCATAGGCGAGGGTAGAGAGTTGAGGTAGCAGGATTAGCTGCAACTGACTACGAGGCTATAGAGAAAAACTTGGAGGGGCTGATAGTGGATGTCCTAGATGCCTCCATCGATGATATCCTAAGACACTATCAACACCATACAATAGGCATATCTGCATCCATCGGTCGACTGCTCCATAGAGTAGCACGAACAGTCACGTTTTACCATGAGAAACATCCTTGATGCTATACTTGTATATGAAGTCATGTGCTTCACATTTTTGACATTTTGGTCTTCAGACAAAGACACTTTTTGTAAAAACTTTTATCATTATGTATATGAGGCTTCTATTGGCTTACTTGTTGTATGTACAAAGTGTGATTGGATTTTATAAATTTCTCAAATGTATGTCTAACACATAATTAGCCAATGCATCTGTTAATGTATTTAGACATCTAGGAATGTGTTGATATTCAATTTAATCAAAATAACATTCTAAGAGGTGAATTCATAAATATACCCTTAATAACATAGGACTTCAAATGGAGTAGACGTTACTGAACTGTAAGACTACTAATTGCGAATCGAGGCATACACAAAGACGATGGATTCCAAGAGACACAACGTCGGTCAATAATTCAATGACTGCATTGTATTCCACGATATTGTTAGTTTCATGACCAAGGAAAACACCATGAAGACTAATCAACTCATATGTAGGTGCGTAGATTTCCCAAGCAATAGATGCTAAGTTCTGAGTACTGCGACTAGCGCCATCAGTGAAGCTAATGTAGGGTACTGAAGACACCGACATACAGAAACCAAGCACAATGAAAGGTAAGTAACTGAAGGTCGAAACCAAACAACGAAAAAGCACACAGGAGTATGATACACTAAAAGTACAAGCACCCATGCAAAAATGACTTAAGCATAGTACTTCTTTAAGTAAATCCCATTTCATGGCTCACTCAAAGGGATACCATCATAATCAAATAGCTCATAAGATCCCTTCCCCAACACATGTTTGACAATGTAAGGACCTCGCCACATGGCCTCAAATTTACCGGCCCCTAGAAAATCACTATCCTGTTCATACAGGAGAACAAAATCACCTTCAGAAAAAACACATGGCTTGACATGCTTGTCATATTGGGATTTAACACGTTTCTTCTGAGTTTCAATAACTAGGGTGGCATCATGAAGGGTTTCGTCTAATTGCATTAAATACAAAATACGTTCTTCTTTAGCAGAGGTATTGGGGAGAAGTTCAACGACCAGTTTCAAAGACGATATTTCACATTCAATCGACAAGATAACCTTGATACCATAAAATAGATGAAAAGGTGTAAATCCTGTGGCAGACTTGACAAATGTCCAATAGGCCCACAATGTGGAGAACAACATCATGTGCCAGGTTGTCTTATTAATTCATATCATCCGTCGAAGCGTTGTAATTAGAACCTTGTTGATTGCTTCAACTTGGCTATTGGAGTGTGGGTAATAGGGGGTTGATTTTTCATGATGAAGACCCAACTTTTCAGTAAGTTCGGACATCATGAAGTTTTGAAAATGATAACCATGATCAGTAAAGATATCTTGAGGAATACCAAATTGAGTAATGATATGATTGAATATGAAAAATTATGCATTTTTCCTAGTGTTATCAAATGTAGGCATCGCTTCGACCCATTTAGTGAAATAATCCACAGCTACAATGATGTATCCATGCCCCTTGGCCGAGTGAGGGTTATATGTCATGAATTCAATGCTCCATTTGGCAAATGGACCAACAAAAACTACAGGATGTAAAGGAGAAGGATGAGATCTTATCTTGTTGTTATAAGTTTGGCAAGCATGACATTTCTGAACAATAGTGATGCAATCCTTAAATAAAGAAGGCCAGAAATAACCCGCTCGTAAGATATTTTGGGCAGTGGCATACCCAGACATATCACCTCCACAGGCTCCAAAGTGATAGTCATTCAAAGCCTTCTCGACTTCATCGTAAGTGAGACATCGTCGAAAAATCGAGTCAATACCGCAGCGATAAAGGGTATCACCAAGAATGATGTAATGTCGAGCTTGATAGCGTATGTGACGATAATTTGTACTAGAGAGATCAGGCCATAAATTTTGAGTCTGGAGATATATAATAATATCTCTGTACCATATGTCATCAGGACGGATCAAAAAAAGGGATTCATCAGGCAAGGAATCCTCTGCCACATTTCCTGCCATATCAGTTCGATGAAAACCAAAGATTTCTTAGACTTAGCATGTTCAAAATCTAACTCAAACTCCTGGAGAATCACTATCCATTTGGAGTACTTGCACCCTAGAAATTTTCGTGTAAGGATATGCTGCATAGGGTTGCAAACGGAAATAACGTTGGTTTTGCGTAATAGGATATAATGATGAAAATGTTGGACAACTTGAACAACTGCCAAGGCCAGTTTCTCCACATGGAGGTATTTGGTCTCAGTGGTTGTGAGACTCTGACTCAAATAGTATATCACATGTTCATCATGCGAATCATCCTCTTGGACTAAGACCATGGCAATGGTAGAGTTCGAAGCAGCTAAGTAGAGGAAATAATCCTGGCTATAGTCAGGGGGAAACAATAAGGGTGTTCAGGTTAAGGAAAGTTTCAAAGCTTCATAGGATTTGTTTGTGGTATCGTCCCATACAAACTCATAACCTTTCTTAAGTAGCCGAGTGAATCCTTTCATAAGTTCAGCGTAATTTGGGATGAAACGACGTAAAAATTTTTCCTTCCCTTGCAAACTTTAGAGCTCACGTAAAGTTGGAAGGAGGAGGTAGATTAAGGATAGCCTCAACCTTCAAATGGTATACACGAATCCCATGTATCGACACAATAAAACCAAGTAGTCGGTCAGACTCCACACAAAATACACATTTGTGTGGGTTTAAGAGGATACGATAATAACGACAATGTACAAAAATGGCCCTCAAATGTGCTGGGTGGTCTTGGCGACGCATGGAATGCACTGGTAGATCATCAAGATAAGGTTGCATGATGTGATTAATATCATGGGAAGCATAAGACATAGCACGCTGAAAAAGTCGCGCCAACGTTCTTGATACCAAAGGGTAATTTTCGATAAGTGTTGGGCCTGAGATATGATCACTTTCATGACAGTTATTATACACTTTTTCCACATGTACATATGTGTTTTTCATACTTGATGCAGGAGCATCACTCACCCATCAAGCGAGCCAACACATTAAGAGGAAACAGCTGGACAATGCCAGCACCAAAATTTTGAAACACCTTGAAACCGTTGCGCAAGGCATTAATTTATTGATTTGATGAAGCGCACTTGTACATTGTAAATGGACCCTAAACGGATAAGCTCACGTCCTTAGGTAGATGAGGCATTTAATAGAATTAATGAAAAGTAGATAGGAATTTATTTTTAGATTTGATAGCTTTAGAGCTTGAGAGGGAAACGGGATATAGACACCCTCCTTTGTATCATTGTAAGAGTAGTATTCATTCAGGAGGAAGAGGAGAGAGCAAGCAGAGAATCCGTGGAGAACACCCATGTACAGAGGTTATTGAATTAATAGAAGAAAGTCTTTGATTCAATTTCATGGTCAGTGTTGTTTCTCTGTGTATGCTGTTATGTGCTTATGAATGGTTGGTTTCTGTCATATATTTGCTTTGATATGCTATATATGTGATTTTATAGTTGAATTGAAATCTGTGCGAAAAGGAGATTAGTTTCAATTGTTTCTCTGTTCTGAGCCAAGAGATTCCTGCATAGAGTGCAGTGGAATTTGTCCGCATGGAGTGCGTGACTGCAGGGTTCAGATAGAGAGGACTTTTGTTCTAAGTTTCCGGAAGTGCAAGGAGAGCAGGTTGAAATTGAAGTCTCAGTAACTAATCTGAGCACCGAAGACAAGAATTATTGTGGCTGCAAGGGCCCAAAGTCTGGAAGACTCAACACTTTGAGAGCTGTTGGAGGTCTAGTACAAGGAGCGTGTGCAAATTCTCTGAGGGAGTCGGAGTTGACAAGCTCAGGAGGAATAGTTCCTTTGTGAGTCCTGGGAGAAGGACCCAAGGAGAAGGTTCGAGCCAGAAGAATCTTTGAAGCGGAAGAAATCCTCGAGGAGGAGAATCAACGGCCAGGGTTCGCAGGATAGATTTGCGAAATCCCGCTAACCATCAGATCTTAGAGAGCTGTGCAAGATTTAGTCCTTAGGCACAGGAGGAAAGGACCAAGACCCATCAGGATTCGGTCTTCGGAGTTTGTGGAGGTGAGAGTTTCACACTGGTCGAAATCGCAATTGGCGATTTCTCGATTTAATCGGAGCCGTCGATCATTATAGGGATAGGTGGCATCAGATCCCGGGAGGTTGGGATTCGACATTCGGGGTTTTCAAATGAAAAGGAATTGTGAACGGTGAAATCGCGATCCCGCGATTCCCGATAGAGAGGAGAGAGGAAGTGACGTGGCGAGGAGATAGCGCACGTGCCATCGGAGTTCGGGGTTCGGAGATTTGTAGTGCAAGTGAACCGTGACATTGCATGCATTGATTTTTCGATAGGAAAATCCCCAACAATAACAGAAACGTTGACTCTTTGACCGATCGGGGTTTGGAGTTTTGGACAGAATGAGAACCGCGCACTCAGGTTTCGCGATATCGTGAAACCCGATTTCCCGACAGGCGAAGGGGAGATCAGTGGAGAGTTTCTGTGGGTAGTAAGAACTCCCGTAAGGAGTTAGAAGAGTGTTTTAACTCTTCGGGCCTGAGACGAAGAAGGTCCTGGTGAAAGCGGGTTGCCTAAGAGGGGTGACTTGCGTCAGAGTGGTATCAGAGCAGGAGAAGAGTTCTCTTTGTTTTCAGTAACAGAGGAGAAAAGAAATTTTCACCATGCCGTCGAGAAGAGGTAGACAATCACCAAATCCAGAGGGGGAAAGGGAATTGTCCAGAGGAAAAGAAATGTCTAGGGAAGGAAGTAGCCATGGACAGAACGTAGAAATGGAGAGGGAATTACGAAATCTTCGTGCCAGAATGGAAGATATGGAAGCGGCGCATAGACGCGCAGCGCATACTGGAGATCTAAGTGACTCCAAAGTTGAAGAGGAAGCTAGACGTGAAGAAGAGGTTGCAGCAGGAGATGCGTCAACCAAACGGTTGATTAAAGCTATTGCCAGAATGAGTTCAAAGACCAAAATGGACATCCCAGCCTATGAAGGAAGCTTGGATGCAGAAGAGTTGTTGGATTGGATCAGGGCTCTTGACACCTACTTCGATTATGAGGATATCGAAGAGGACAAGAAGGTAAGACATGCTGTTACCAAGTTAAAGGGACATGCAGCATTGTGGTGGGACAAGCTACAGGCAGATAGACGTTCCAAAGGCAAATAGAATATTAAAAGCTGGGATAGGATGATCGCAAAGTTGAAAGCGAAGTTCATCCCCAGGGATTACCAGATCACTCTATTCAGGCGAATGCAGAACCTGAGACAGAAGTTGATGACGATGAAAGAGTACACCGAAGAATTTTACAAGCTCAATGATCCGAAATCGGATTCAGAAGCCTGTCAGGGCATGAAAAATGCTCAAAAATGAAAGTGCTCGGAATCCGATGAAACCAACACCATTGCGTCCGGCTCGTCTTCCTGATTCTGGTGGTATAATTTTTATGTCAAACGGAGTCCGTATGAAGAAGATATCGCATTCTGTCCGCCAAGCCAAACAGGCAAAATTTTGGGATGCTGACTGTACCTATCCGTACAGTGACACGTGTCAGTCCGTACAGTGACACGTGTCAGTCCATACAGCTGATGTGGTAGGTCCGTACAGGACACGTGGCAGCCTCAGGCAGTGACACTGTCAAGTTGATTTGACACTTTTGGCACACGGTTGGACCAATCCGAAGGTGACACGTGTCACCACTGAAAGGGTGACACGTGGCACGGATGACGTCAGCGGATGACGTGGTAGTGCTGACTGGGCATACGGTGGATGACATGGTAGTGCTGACTGGGCGTACGGCAAGTGACGTGGCAGCGACGCGTGGCAGTGACGTGGGACAATCAGCTGTTGACACGTGGCATTCATCGAGTGGATGAAAGGGTGCCACGTGGCCCAATCATGGGCTGCCACGTGGCACCCTGGGTTTTGTCAATTTGATTTGGTTTTCAAAAATCATTTGGGGTCGACCGGGATCGAACCCGCGACCTCCCCGACCGCAACACCTTCGTGTATAGACCTGCGACCACTAGACCACCGTGTTATGACTTGTTATGAACACGGGTTTCAATGTATTTAAATTTACGTTGTATGTTAAATGGCGGGGGGTGGGGCCGGGGCTTAGCCCCGACCCCCGGTTCTATGCAGTTCTATGCGGTATATATGACCACGACAGGCGTATAAACGGAGCACGGGCATTGACCATGATTGGCGCGGTTTGAAGTTTGAACGGTCATAACCGTTACATAATGCGCGGATTATATTATATGTAACAATTAATTTAATGTGCGGTTAAACAGTTATCACACAGTTAAGTGATGGTTACGGGAGTTATACCCGTGAGCGCGTAGCCCTATGGGCATATGGTTAATACATGCGACCCGTGCTGGAGCAAATGGGGTGGCCCACGCTAGCGCGTGGCCACATGACATCATATGATCGCAAGAAAAGGGCGCGCGCAAGGGCTCGGGGGGCTTAAGGCCCGTATTAAACTAAATTATGGTTGGAAAGTGGGTTTTATAACCACTTTAGTATTTTTTTAATGTAATTAATCCATTTTTAAGGGTTATTGGGCATTTTTAGAGCCTAAATTCGTGGAGGAAGTTGGAGATGGACAACTAACTCCCCCACTATTTAACCAAGGCCATTTTGAGGCCAAGGACACATCTTTTGAGAGCAATTTCAGAGAAGAGATGCTGAAACAAGCCAAGTCAAAGCCAGTTTGAGGCAGGGAGACCGTTGAGGAGGAGATGCTGTCGGACGATTTCTGAGAGCTCGGGACATCCGATTCAGGTGCTGTTTTTTGTGCATGGTTCCAGAGATCTGAGCGAACAAGACCAGATCATTCTAGAGACCATTTGGCATTGTAAAGATGTACCATTGAACTTTCGAACAGAAATAAAAAGCCTCCCCCACAAGAGAAAAGGCCCGGAGATGTAGGCAAAGTTGCCGAACTCCGTTATCAAACTTGTGCATTATGGTTTGTTGTTTTCATTGTTTTTCAGATCTGAAATTATGTTAATGGCTATATAATTCATTTCTTTTCTTGCTCTTTCGTTAAGTTTCCCAATGGTCAATTAATGCATGCTAAGTTAAAAAAACTCAACCATAGTCATTCGAAAAATCCTGACGGATCACTCAACATCAGAGCAGGTCATCGGGAGAGCGATGATGAAAAGGTGGCAAGATATCAGAATGGTCTACGATATGACATTCAGGATGAATTGAGCATGGTAACCATCAGAACTGTAGAGGATGCGTACCAGATGGCTCTGAAAGCCAAGGAGAAGCTGAGCCGAAAGCAAGGACAGCGAGGGCGAGGCAGAAGTCAGACCAGAGGCAAGGAAGTTGCCCAAAAAAAATATCATAAGCCCAAGGAGGAGTGGAAGAAACCTCAGGGTAAGGTTGAAAAAGGTGGAACCTCACAACAGAGGCAACAATATGCTGAGCCGAGGAGGCAGCATACCGAGCAGGGTGGCGGTTATGCTGACAAAAATACTTTTACTCGTACCAGAGGTAGGGGAAGAGGCAGAGGAGGAATCATCACATGTTTTACATGTGGGAAGGACAGACATAAAGCCGTTGACTGTCCAGACAGGAAAATGGACAGAGGAGAAACTCACATCACAGAAGCGCAGAGGCGTGATGCTGAGTCAGAAGATGCAGACAGCGGGAGATCGCTTGGGATGCATAAGATCCTTTTGACACCTGAGAAAGAGGTGGAGAGCACAGTGCAGAGGAGTAGACTGTTCAGAATGGCTTGGATAGCCAAGGATAGGAAATGCAAGGTCATAGTTGACAGCGGAAGCATAGATAATCTCGTTTCATCCGAGATGGTGGAGAAGTTGGAGCTGGAAACAACTAAGCACCCGAGTCCATATAAAGTCTCGTGGCTACAAAAAGGACACTGGGTAAGTGTCACTAAACAATGCCTAGTTAAATTCAAGATAGGGAATTATCATGATGAGATTATGTGTGATGTTATTCCCATGGATGTATGTCATATATTGCTGGGTAGACCATGGCAGTATGACAGGAATGTGGTTCATGATGGAAGGATGAACACATACACTTTGGAGAAGGATGGGAGAACACATAAGTTGCTTCCGATAAAAGATAAAGAAGTGAAGCCGGAAGTAAGCAGCACAATACTTCTCATGAGTGGGAAGGAGCTTCTCACAGAGATGGAGAAGAAGGAAGATCCGCAATTCTTTGTGGTCAGGAAACCGAGAATTGTCCTGACTAGCACAAGAGTGGACGACCTACTAGACGAGATTCAGGAACTGCTGGGAGAGTTCGCTGACATCATCGTGGATGAATTACCTCATTCGTTGCCACCGATGAGGAGTGTGAGTCACCACATAGACCTCATACCTGGAGCAAGTTTGCCGAATAAAGCAGCGTACAGGTTGACACCCCAAGAGAACTAGGAGGTCAAGAAGTAGGTATAGGATTTGTTGGACAAAGGACTGGTCAGAGAGAGTCTAAGTCCGTGTGCTATTCCGATAGTACTAAGTCCGAAGAAGGATGGAGGCTGGAGAATGTGTACAGAGTCCAGAGCGATCAACAAAATTACCATCAGGTATAGATTTCCACTGCCGAGAATGGATGATCTGATGGATTGCCTGAGTGGGGCAAATTATTTTTCAAAGATTGATCTTAAAAGAGGATATCACCAGATTCGCATGAGGGAAGGTGATGAATGGAAAACAACATTCAAAACAAACGAAGGTTTGTATGAGTGGTTGGTCATGCCATTTGGCTTGACAAATGCGCCAAGCACATTCATGAGATTGATGAATGAAGTCCTGAGGGAGTTCATCGGGAAGTTTGTAGTCGTATATCTGGATGATATATTGATCTATAGTAAGACAAAGGATGAACATTTGAAACATTTGGCCATTGTGATGAGAAGGCTACAGCAGGAGAAGCTGTTTATAAACATGAAGAAGTGTTCCTTCATGCAGACAGAGCTCATTTATTTGGGTTTTGTTATATCAACAAATGAGTTGAAGATGGATCCTGAGAAGGTAGAAGTGATCAAGAATTGGCCATCACCCAGGAATGTTTTTGAGGTAAGGAGTTTCCATGGTTTAGCTAGTTTCTACAGAAAGTTCATTCAGAATTTCAGTGGAATTAGCGCAGCAATGATGGACATGGTGAAGAAGCGACATAAGACTTTTCATTGGACAACAGAGGCTGAGAAGAGCTTCAATTTGTTGAAGCGAAAGATCATGGAGCAACCAATTCTGGTGTTGCTCGACTTCCAGAAAAAATTTCAGGTGAAATGTGATGCTAGCGGATATGCTATAGGAGCGGTCCTAAGCCAAGAGGACATGCCAGTTGCATATTTTAGCGAGAAGCTGGATGAAGCAAAGCTGAAGTACTCCACGTATGATAAGGAGTTTTATGCCATCATACAGGCATTGAAGAAATGGAGGCATTACTTGATACCCAAGGAATTTGTTTTGTACAGTGATAATCATGCATTGCATTTTGTGAGTCAACAGGAGAAGTTGAACCAGAAACATGCAAAATGGGTAGAGTATATGCACAATTTCACATTTATAATTAAACACATTTCAGGGACTGCTAACAAAGTGGCTGATGCTTTGAGCAGGAAATGTTTGCTGTTGCAGGAGTTCCGAGTCAAAACTTTGGGTTTTGAGAATCTAAAGGACATGTACGCAGGATATGCAAACTTCAGAGAAGCATATGAAGCGGCTGAGAATCCAGTTCTCAAGGATCGGAGCCCCTGGATAGATTATATGATTCAGGAGGGATTGTTGTTTAGAGGCAATCAACTGTGCATTCCGAATTGCTCCATGAGGGAGAACCTGTTGAAAGAGAAGCACAGTGGTGGTTTAGCGGGGCACTTTGGTCATGACAAAACATTCGCTTAGTTGAGCAAATCATATTTTTGGCCAGGCATGCGAGCAGATGTTAAAAGATTTTTTGACAGATGCAGGATTTTTCAGCATTCGAAAGGGAGAAAGCAGAATGCAGGTTTTTACCAGCCATTGCCCATACCCGAGAGACCATGGGAGGCAATTAGCATGGATTTTGTGTTAGGACTGTCGAGGACGCAGAGAGGAGTTGATTCCATCTTTGTGGTGGTAGACAGGTTTTTGAAGATGGCACATTTTATTCCATGTCAGAAGACCAGCGATGCGACCCACATCGCAAACTTGTTTTTCAAAGAGATTGTCAGACTTCATGGATTGCCGAGAAGCATAGTCTCGGACAGGGATACCAAATTCATAGGTCATTTTTGGAGAACACTATGGAAGAAGCTGGGAACTAACTTGGCGTTTAGTTCAGCATATCATCCATAGACGTATGGACAGACTGAGGTGGTCAACAGAAGTCTCGGAGACTTGCTGAGAAGCTTGGTGACAAAACACCACAACATCTAGGATAATGTTTTACCACAGGCAGAATTTGCATACAACGATTCAGTGAATCGGAGTACAGGCAAGAGTCCGTTTCAGATTTTATATGGGACACAACCGAGAGGAGTATCTGAACTCAGGGAGTCAGACTAGGTTGTGACTAGCAGTGCTAGCGCAAAAGAGTTCGCTGAGGTGATGGAGGAACTTCACAGTCAGGTGAAGCAGCGACTGATGAATTCAAACCAGGAATATAAGCGCAGGGCAGATCAGCATCGGAGACAACTTCAGTTTGAAGTTGGGGATCTTGTTTTGGCGCACCTGAGGAAAGAAAGGTTCCTGAGGGGGACATACAACAAGCTCAAGATGAAGAAAATCAGGCCATGCAGAGTCCTGAAGAAAATTGGAGAGAATGCGTATGAGATTGAGTTGCCGGATGGCATTGGGATATCTCTGATATTTAACGTTTCAGATTTATACCCATACAGAGCTGGAGAAGCAGAGACTGGAACTGAGGAACCAGTAGTTCAGTGGAAGAAGCAGATGCCAGTTGCAGAAAAGCCACAGATGGAGTACATACTGGACAAGCGAGTAGGAAGAAAGACCAAGCGAAAGCAGTATTTTGAGTACCTGGTAAAATGGAAGAACCACCCAGTAGAAGATGCCAGCTGGGAGACAGAAGCAGTGATTTAGAAGCATGGACAAACCGTGCAAGAGCTCATGGACAGGAGCCCATGAAATTTTTCGAGCCAAGGAGTATGATGCAGGAGCATCGCTCACCCATCAAGCGAGCCAACACATTAAGAGGAAACAGCTGGACAGCGCCAGCACCAAAATTTTGAAACACCTTGAAACTGTTGTGCAAGACATTAATTTATTGATTTGATGAAGCGCACTTGTACATTGTAAATGGACCCTGAATGGATAAGCTCACGTCCTTAGGTAGATGAGGCATTTAATAGAATTAATGAAAAGTAGATAGGAATTTATTTTTAGATTTGATAGCTTTAGAGCTTGAGAGGGAAACAGGATATAGACACCCTCCTTTGTATCATTGTAAGAGTAGTATTCATTCAGGAGCAAGAGGAGAGAGCAAGCAGAGAATCTGTGGAGAACACCCATGTACAGAGGTTATTGAATTAATAGAAGAAAGTCTTTGATTCAATTTCATGGTCAGTGTTGTTTCTTTGTGTATGTTGTTATGTGCTCATGAATGGTTGGTTTCTGTCATATATTTGCTTTGATATGCTATATATGTGATTTTATATTTGAATTGAAATCTATGAGAAAAGGAGATTAGTTTCAATTGTTTCTCTGTTCTGAGCCAAGAGATTCCTGCATAGAGTGCAGTGGAATTTGTCCGCATGGATTGCGTGACTGCAGGGTTTAGATAGAGAGGACTTTTGTTCTAAGTTTCCGGAAGTGCAAGGAGAGTAGGTTGAAATTGAAGTCTCAGTAACTAATCTGAGCACCGAAGACAGGAATTATTGTGGCTGCAAGGGCCCAAAGTCTGGAAGACTCAACACTTTGAGAGTTGTTGGAGGTCTAGTACAAGGAGCGTGTGCAAATTCTCTGAGGGAGTCGGAGTTGACAAGCTCAGGAGGAATATTTCCTTCGTGAGTCCTGGGAGAAGGACCCAAGGAGAAGGTTCGAGCCAGAAGAAGCTTTGAAGCGGAAGAAATCCTCGAGGAGGAGAATCAACGGCCAGGGTTCGTAGGATAGATTTGCGAAATCCCACTAACCATCAGATCTTAGAGAGCTGCGCAAGATTTAGTCCTTAGGCGCATGAGGAAAGGACCAAAACCCATCGGGATTCGGTCTTCGGAGTTTGTGGAGGTGAGAGTTTCACACTGGTCGAAATCGCGATTGGCAATTTCCCGATTTAATCGGAGCCATCGATCATTATAGGGACAGGTGGCATCAGATCCCGGGAGGTCGGGATTCGGCATTCGGGGTTTTCAAATGCAAAGGAATTTTGAATGGTGAAATCGTTATCCCGCGATTCCCGATAGAGAGGAGAGAGGAAGTGACATGGCGAGGAGATAGCGCACGTGCCATCGGAGTTCGGGGTTCGGAGATTTGTAGTGCAAGTGAACCGTGACATTGCATGCACCGATTTTCCGATAGGAAAATCCCTGACAATAATGGAAACGTTGACTCTTTGACCCATCGGGGTTCAGAGTTTTGGACAGAATGAGAACCGCGCACTTAGGTTTCGCGATATCGCGAAACCCGATTTCCCGACAGGTGAAGGGGAGATCAGTGGAGAATTTATGTGGGTAGTAAGAACTCCCGTAAGGAGTTAGAAGAGTGTTTTAACTCTTCAGGCCTGAGACGAAGAAGGTCCTGGTGAAAGTGGGTTGCCTAAGAGGGGTGACTTGCATCAGTACTTTAAAGGATCTTTTTGAAGAATTTCATGATAAAATGGTATGATCGCCGTAAGGTACGTGTAATTCATGTTTAATGATTGAATCAAGTATAATTCATCATGTTTTATGGTTTCCAAGGGCTTATTCAATTTTTTTAGTGTTACAGGGCAAAAATGCACTATGTTTCTAGTTCTGACACTTGATCCGACACTCAATCCGACACTCATTCTAGCACTCCGACACTCATTCCAGCACTCCGTATTACACAAAAACACAAGGCGAGTTGGCAGTTATGGTATTGGCGTCAAGTGATGGATAAATCGGGCACATGGGTTTTGTTTATCATCACCCCCTCTAGCTACTAAACTCTAGACAACTCAGTTTCAGTTATCCAAAGAAGGCAATTATTGGCTCACTCCGTTTTGTCAGTTAGGGCATCATTTATCATAATTTGTTGAATTTAGAAGTGGTTCGACCCTCCTGTGGTCGACCACTTGGTTTGTAAACCTATAAATACTACTAGGATGATCATTAGATTTTTAAGCAAGTAGAAGAGCCATTAGATTAGAGACAAATTCTTTTTTCTCTGTTTTTGAGTTTTACATTGCCAAAATTATGCCAAAACTGCGTTTTTGGATTTTTATGGTGAAAAGGCTTGCAAGTCTCTCTCTCTCTATACTAACCCTGTGTGCAATTAGAAAGTCCCTTTACTAACCCTCATGTGCATTTAGATGTTAAATTATGCTTTCTTTTATAATTTTATAAATAAGTTTAAAATATAATTTTAATTAGATGGAACTGAGTTTTAATTTGGGTTTCTTTGAAAAGGATTGATGGATAGATAGAATTAGTTCCAGTTTCCAGTCATAGCTTGCTTACTTCAGTTTATATAGATTTCATTTAATTAGTTGTTGGTTAAATTAGATTGTCAATTTACTTTTTAATATCATGCTTTAAATTTATGTTTTTAATTATTTCTTTATTTTAGTTTGGATGGTTAGAATAGACATAGTGTAGTTTCCTTTCATGCAATTTCCTTTCTTAGAATTAGAGTGCAATTGAATTTCTTAGTTAATGAATGAATCTAGTTTGCTTACATAGTGTAGAATTGGAATAATAACCTCGTTATGTTGTTGATGGTTCATACATGAATATGCAGGGTATTTAACATTATCTTTGTCATGGCTAAATTATCCTTAGATTGTTTAATCTATACCCTTCATTTTTCCATTGAGATTAGTGTTGAGTTTATACCGTTGGAATTGTCCTTTGTTGTCAAGTGTCATCAAGATATCATCTGTCACCACCGAAGGCATTCACACAACCACCAGCATTACATTTGAGTGTTTCATAGATTAAAGATAGTTTCTTTCTTTCATAGATTAGAAGAGATAGTTTCTTGTTTTCATAAGTTTAGTTGGTAGTCTTTCTTGCTTTCAACAAAATAGATTTCCTTTCATGCATTGCATCGAGCATTTAAATTTCCTTTCATGCAAGAGAAATAGTTTTGCATTAGGCATTTAGTCCACTTGCCTCTTAGGCTAGATAGTTGTTCAATGAGAAGTCTTTGCTTACTTGTCCATTTGCTTTAGTAGGATAGATAGTTGTCTTTTCTTACTTGTCTTTTGCTTTAGTAGATTAGTTAGGTGTCTTTTCTTACTTGTCTATTTTCTTTAATAGGTTAGATAGGTGCTTTTGCTTACTTGCTTATTTAATTTCTTTCATAGGGTAGTTGCTCATTGAATGTAGGTTGGCAAGTTAAAATAGTTGCTTTCGTCATTTGCTTATTATACTTAGTAGTTTGCCTTTGCTTATTGTTGAACTAGTTTGCTTTACATAAGGTTTTTACTTGCTTTCTTAGGAACTATCCATCAACCCTTGGCCCAAAAGTACTTAGGTTACCTAGTTCCAAGTTGCTTAGTAGGGTTTTCTCATTAGATAGGTTTGCTTGAATAGATTAGTCTTAGATAGCTGCTTTCATTAGTTAGATTATACTCCTACCAAAATTTTATCTTTGGCATATATTTTGCTACAACTCTAAGTTTACTTACCCCGAGTTGACAATTTAATTGAGGGTATTTTAGTGTCTTTTTAGTACATATAAAACACCTAACATTTTGGCATTGTTGTCGGGGAGTTGTATCAAGGTAAGAAGTAGTTAGGAAATAGATCATCCTTAGACCTTAGCATTAGATTGGTGGCGGGGGAGATTTAATACGAGAGGTAAGAACCTGTGCATTTTCTATAGCAGGTTCCCCCAAACCCAATGGTAGTTTTTTTTTTTTTTACTTTCATGAAATAGACCTAGAAACCAGATGGTAGCTTTTCTCTTTTGTTTTTACTTTCTTTCATGAATAGGCCTAGAGACCCACAAGGTAGATACATTAAATCAAAATCAGACCTTTCAACTAAGGTTCCTTCTGATCTCTTTGGGGGAAGGAACGTTCCACTCATAAGCTCCACAGACCAATACTGGAAAACAGGAGCTAGCTCAACGCAAAGAGCTAAAGCAGTCTCTAAAAGAGACTAAAACAAGGAGCACTATAGAACAAGAAATTGAGGCATCAATAATAGTGGGACAGGAGGCAAGACCACTCAAGCCTTCCGCAGAACCAAACAATACAACCTTTGTTTTCTTACCACCATCAAGAGATCCTAACTTTGTGGACATCATCTTTGTGTGAACCAAATTTTATCAAATGACAAGATGAATTCAAATGTGACCATTAGTTTGGAAGAACTCTCTCAAATCCTAGAAACAAATGGGATCTTTTCTTTTCAGGAAGAACAGATCTTGACAATAGTCAAGAACTTATCTACCTCTCCGAAAATATTAGAAGAATCAAGTTCCTATGAGCTACAAAATGATCTTCCTTGCCAAACTGTGAAGGAAGTTGAAAAATTATGGACTACCTCTGGTGGAGAGCAATCACTAAGACCTGAGATTGAGGAGTTCTCAACATACATCTCAACAGATCCTTTATGTACTTAAGAAATCAATCATCCAAAAGAAGAGGATTTGCATAGAATGATGAAGGAGAGCATAGAGATTACTATTGATAAACATCAAGATTACATTGAAATTTGGTTTCAAGAGGTCATCAGGCCACAATACTTTTCTCTTCTTCAACACCTTCTGATGCCCAAACAAGTAGGTTGGTTGGTTCTTCATATCCAGGTAATCACTACAATAACTTTTTCATACATGGATATGAGTATGTTTCTTATCTTGCTCCGCACATGGTTACATTGGAAGAGTTCTTACACTTGAAAAAAGATTTTCCCTTTCTTTTTAGGTAGGGTAGGATAGTAAATAAAAGCTGCATGTTGTCAGTTTAGCTTAGAATCTAATGCAGCCTCATTTTACATTTTATTTTAATAAAAGAACTATGAGATACATGTTCCAGTGACTTGATCTCATTGATTTTATTAGTTTTTGATATTTTAGAGTATGTTTTTTTCTGGAGACTTCTGTAGGTATTTATTTCACCAGGAGTAAACAGTTTCAAGGAAATATAAAAGAAGGATTTTTCTTCAAAACATTGCTATACTTGAACCTTGTTGTCTGCTAATAATCAAATGAATAATGACTTGTTGTAATTAGCCATATTTTTGCAAAGACTTTCATCTTCTTTTTCTCAAGGCATCTTAAATAACAGTTGCTCTTGAAACTCTTCATCACTGTATAAGGAAGTGATACCATAACTATCAAACCTATAGGTCTCTCATATAGTTTTTCCAAGAAACTTGAGTAAGTGAGTCAAGTGTCTTTATCAAAGAGTAACAAGGAGGTATGATTAGTGGTTAGTCATGGAAACATCACAATAACTTACAAAAGAAGAAAGTAAGTTGAGCCTACAGATACCTTTTTGTTCTTTCTCAATGGTACCATTCACTACACACTAAATAGCTTGATTATATCATATCTTTATATAGGCCACGTCTGCTTAAGTACCCCTTACATCGGGACAATCACTAAGTAATATAATGAAAAGTCATCCTCTAACATAAATACATCCCAATTGAAAAAAAAAAAAAAAATTGTTTTCAGAGTTGTTCCCCCATCTTCTTGCATAAGCAATCTTATGCTAAAATCTTAAAGGATGGAGGGCCAGTCTCTGAGGGTTTAAGAGGCTAACCCACTGGGATACTGAATAGGTCTGTTGGTAGCAGGTACTGGCCTGTGGTATGACTAGGTAAACCCACCGAAGTACTGAATAGGCTTGCTGGCAACGGGGCATTCTACCTAGCGAGGATGGTAATCTGCCAAAGATAAATAATAAATTTAAACTTGTCCTGATGTACGACATTACTTGCAGACAAAGCTGACATGAAGTATGTATGGTTAAGGTAAGGTTAATGAACTCCATAAAATTGCCATTGGGAACTAACTCTGATACTATCTTGAAACTCTCTTGCCTACCTCTTCTTATCTATATATAGGATCTCTTATGCTATAGGTGGAGCCATCTTCTCACCGTCTCGTCAGACCAATCTGTAAAATTTTATCTTTACACTTGACATACTATAAATCTTTGGCTATTGGGGGATACTGACTGGTTTCCTATACTTTTGATTGTGAGGTGTCACAATACTTAGGTGTGGGGGAGGGGTTCATGAGTTGACAAATGATCATTTCCTAAAGAAGTAAATCTTTGTAAACATTTTGTATTATTTTCATGATACAGGTTATTACATCAATAGTCATTTTATCTTGAAGTGCTAAACTCCTGTGTGCTATAAATTGTTGTATATGTCCTTAACAAACCACTCTGTTGGTTTATTTTTGTTACAGGTTGTTCATTGTAGACTTGACATTACATTTTTTTACAGGTCATTCATTGTAGGTTTGACATTCCATGTTCTATGCAAGTGGATTGAGTGAGCATTGTGGCAAAATCAACAACAATGGAACACTCTTAGCCTACCTCAACTCCTATTCACTATGTTTGTGGCCTCTGAGGAATCAATTGCCTTAGCCACAAGGCTCCCAAGAGTTGGAGACCACTAATTTAAACACCACCAATTGCCAAGAGAAAGCTATAACATGGTTTTCAAGACTGAGTTTCAGAACACCTCTGGAGCTAAGGGATACTCCAAGGAGTGGATAAAATAGGATCTAATCAACCCTCTCATAATCATCACCAGATTGATTACATGTGAAGGTATATATTCCGTCTTTAAAGCCCGTCAATTTCGATTATTAGCTCACTTTCAGTTCAATAAGCCATTGTAGCTTTCCCTTTTACTTCTTGAAGAGTCTAGTGAATATGTCTTCCCAAGTGAGGAAGGATGTAACCAATCCCCATAAAAACCTATTTCACCACGGCCTTATCAAACTACTTGTCTTAGCCGAGTTGGAAAAATAGGAGAAAACGTGGGATGAGTTCATTTACCAATTTGCAAACCATCATCTTACAATCAAGACTAGCAAGAAGACTCTTGATCTAGGGACTGTTACTCCACCCAAACCCTCATGCTCAAGCTATTCCTTTATCGGAGAAACTTGTTGATATCCCTGCAGCCTCATTGGGAAAAAAGACCAAGAAGCCTATTGCTAATTCATGGCACCCGGACGTGCCATATCTTCGGTCTGGGGGGAGTTTTCCTGAGCAAAAAAAATGCTAAGCATTTCCCATTTGTATAGAAAACCCATGAGAAGAGGAAGTAGGATTTCTATCAAAATTTTGTCATACTGTCCTTTTACAAAGTCTTGGGATATTATATCAGCAGTTGTTTGTATTGGTATGCTAAATTATATACTGCTGAAATCATTGTGTGTTTTATAAGCTCCTGTACATTTTTATGTTTATTCTATAGAAGACTGCTTATACTTAACTACTATTTGTGACAAATACAGAGTGATTACAACTGCTAAATTCTTACTGTCATCTGTATTCTAAGCTTATGAAAAGAGGATTAGTTGTTTGAATTATTACATATTAATGAAAAGCAATAAAAATTCTCATGTTCACCATGCCTACCAATACAAACCAAGCCTTTTGTTAGTATCTATCAGTTTTGTCAGCCACCAGTGATCAAATTTACTCTTTCATGTGATTGATAGGGTTATTAGGTCAAATTGTTATATTTTCAAAATAAACTTATCAAATAAAATTTGACATATCTTGGTTGTAAAATTGTCATTGGTGTGTCTAGGTGTCATTACTACTCCCTCCACTCATCCAAGGTCATAAATTCTCATCATGGTCATGTCATCCTTCCTTGTCATAAATTTTCAAATGATTGTCTTGGTCAAAGTTCTACTTAAAAATTGGTTTTTGAATTAAGGAATATGAATTTGACAAAAATGAAAGAGGTTTTTGTCAATAATAGACCAAGAAACAAAAACCTCCTTCATTTTATGCACAGGTGTTATTTTTTGAGAGAAATCCCCTAAATACAGTCACTATAAGAGGGTTTCTGCACATTTGGACATCTTGACTCGAAGTCCATTTTTCAAAGGTTTGGAGAAGGCCTTTGCAGTTCTTGATGGTTCCATTGTGTATAAGACATCATAAAATTTCCACACATACCACTTTTAGCCCAAAATTCCTCTGGGAAGGCCTCCAAAATTCCTATCAAAGATCACGTTGCGTTTCTGCTAAGAGCACGTTGCGCTTCTGCAAGTTTTGAGTAACCAACTTCAAGATGGGATTATGAACAAATGGGAAATTCATTTTGAAACATGGAGGAGGTTTTTGTTCATAACATACCAAAATACAATAATCTCTCTGCATTTTTTAATATACTTTATGGTTTGGGATATATTCTATTATCTTAGAGGCCTATGCTTTCAGAAAATAAAACACTCTGTTTTTTTCCTGTTATAGTCATATTTTCTTTTTGTGTTTTCCTAACAACAAGGAATGAATTTTTGAAACCCAAGAGAGTTTTTTATCAAGTACATATTAGAAAACAATAACCTTTCTCATTTTCTAAATATACATTATGGTTTTAGATATATTCAATTCTCTTAGAGGCCTAGTTTTTCAGGAAATAAAACACTCTGTTTTTCCTGTTTTAGTCATGTTCTCTTGGAATGTTTTCCTAACAACTGAAAGTGAAATTTTGAAAACCAAGAGAGTTTTATTTCAAGGATATATTAAAAAACAAAAACCCCTCTCACTTTTTACACAGGTTTTACTACCTTGTAGTTATAGGTGTCACTTTGATACCTATTTTTCACAAGTTCACCAAGCCAAAATTGTTGCGTTTATGGGAAGTCACTTTTGGAACTAATTTTGCAGAGGTAAAATTGTTGTTTTGTGTGGTTTAAAAGATCAAGGGTATAATATACATCTCAATTCTTCCTTACATGTCATAAACAACCTCCAAAAACTCCAAACCCTCCAAGTTCAAACTTAGAGAGCATGAAACACTGAGTTGTCATTTATGCCATGATAATGTTGTCCTACGACCCAAGATGAATTCTCTACAACATTAGGTTGATGATATTCACTTCCACCAATAATAGTCTCTAGATGCAATTGAAACACCATGGAAATCCTAAGTCAAAATCCCCCGGGCAAGAGGGAGAAGCTTCTAAAGCTAATCCACCCCCTCCTTTGCAAGTTTAGTCATAAAGGGCAATTTCTTTTTGTTTGCAGTGGGACCTGCAAAATATTAGGTGTGGGGGTAATGTTGGGTCCGAGATATGATCACTTTCATGAAGGTTATTATACACATTTTCCACATGTACATATGTGTTTTTCATACTTTAAAGGAGCTTTTTGAAGAACTTCATGATAAAATGGTATGATTGCCATAAAGTACGTGTAATTCATGTTTAATGATTGAATCAAATATAATTCATCATGTTTTATGGTTTCCAAGAGCTAATTCAAATTTTTTGGTGTTACAGGGAAAAAGTGCACTATGTTTCTAGTTCCGACACTTGATTCGACACTCATTTTGACACTCGATTGGACACTCATTCCAGCACTCTGTATTGCACAAAAATGCAAGGCGAGTTGGCGGTTATGGTATTGGCGGCCAGTGATGGATAAATCAGATACATGGGTTTTGTTTATCATTGCCCCCTCCAGCTACTAAGCTCCAGACAACTCAATTTCAGTTTTCCAAAGAAGGTGATTATTGGCTCACTCCATTTTGTCAGTTAGGGCACCATTTATTGTAATTTGACGAATTTAGAAGTGGTTCGACCCTCCTATAGTCGACCACTTGGTTTGTAAACCTATAAATACTACCAGGATGGTCATTAGATTGTTAAGCAAGTAGAAGAACCATTAGATTAGAGACAAATTCGTTTTTCTCTGTTTTTGAGTTTTATATTGCCAAAATTATGCCAGAACTGCGTTTTTGGATTTTTATGGTGAATTCGGCCTGTTGAATTCATGGTGTGCTTTTAGAGAGTGACCACGACTTGTTGGGGGGCCCACCAACAATCTGGTAACTGTCTTCATGTCTATTTTGCATTTTCTAATTTAAATTGCCTTTTTATATTCCTGTACATGTATATTTTTATTTAATTAATTAGTTTGTTGTAGCTTATTATTTTACTTCTTTTTGCAGGTTAGATGATGATATGTGTTAGTATGTGTTGATTTTATAGATTAGAAAAGGCTTGCAAGTCTCCCTCTCTCTATACTAACCATGTGTGCAATTAGAGAGTCCCTTTACTAACCCTCATGTGCATTTAGATGTTAAATTATGCTTTCTTTTATAATTTTATAAATAAGTTTAAAATAGAATTTTAATTAGATAGAACAAAGTTTTAATTTGGGTTTCTTTGACAAGGATTGATGGATAGATATAATTAGTTCCAGTCTCTAGTCATAGCTTGCTTACTTCAGTTTATATAGATTTCATTTAATTAGTTGTTGGTTAAATTAGATTGTCAATTTACTTTTTAATATCATGCTTTAAATTTATGTTTTTAATTATTTCTTTATTTTAGTTTGAATGGTTAGAATAGACATAGTGTAGTTTCCTTGCACGCAATTTCCTTTCTTAGAATTAAAGTGCAATTGGATTTCTTAGTTAATGAATGAATCTAGTTTGCTTACATAGTGTAGAATTGGAATAATAACCCAGTTATGTTGTTGATGGTTCATACATGAATATGCAGGGTATTTAACATTATCTTTGTCATGGCTAAATTCTCCTTCGATTGTTTAATCCATACCCTTCATTTTGCCATTGAGATTAGTGTTGAGTTTATACTGTTGGAATTACATTTGAGTGTTTCATAGATTAAAGATAGTTTCTTGCTTTCGTAGATTAGAAGAGATAGTTTCTTGTTTTCATAAGTTTAGTTGGTAGTCTTTCTTGCTTTCAACATAATAGATTTCCTTTCATGCATTGCATCGAGCATTTAAATTTCCTTTCACGCAAGAGAAATAGTTTTGCATTAGGCATTTAGTCCACTTGCCTCTTAGGCTAGATAGTTGTTCACTGAGAAGTCTTTGCTTACTTGTCCATTTTCTTTAGTAGTATAGATAGTTGTCTTTGCTTACTTGTCTTTTTCTTTAGTAGATTAGTTAGGTGTCTTTTCTTACTTGTCTATTTGCTTTAATAGTTTAGATAAGTTCTTTTGCTTACTTGCTTATTTAATTGCTTTCATAGGGTAGTTTCTCATTGAATATAGGTTGGAAAGTTAAAATAGTTGCTTTTGTCATTTTATTATTATGCTTAGTAGTTTTCCTTTGCTTATTGTTGAACTAGTTTTCTTTACATAGGGTTTTTACTTGCTTTCTTAAGAACTATCCATCGACCCTTGGCCCAAAAGTACTTAGGTTACCTAGTTCCAAGTTTCTTAGTAGGGTTTGCTCATTAGATAGGTTTGCTTGAATAGATTAGTCTTAGATAGTTGCTTTCATTAGTTAGATTATACTCCTACCAACCTTTTACCTTTGGCATATATTTCTATATAACTCTAAGTTTACTTACCCCGACTTGACAATTTAATTGAGGGTATTTTAGTGTCTTTTTAGTACATATAAAACACCTAACAGTAAGCAAAGGTCCCCCAAGGGAAAATAAAAGTGGTCTTGTGTTGGTCTGTGCGTAAGATATTAATTTGATTATATCTGGAGAATCCATCCATCAAAGAGAAGATCTCACTTTCGGCACAATCGTCGACGATCTGGTCAACGAAGGGGGTTGGGTAATTATCCTTAGGAAAAGCCTTATTGATGTCCCTATAATATACAAAGACGCAGATGGTACCTTGTTTCTTATTCACTGGAACTATTTTGGATACCCAATCAGTCAAAGCCACAGGGTAGATAAATCCAACTTTGAGAATTTTTTCAACTTCAAGCTTGATAGCAACAAATTTACATGGGTGCACTGAGCGAAGTCTCTGCCGAATGGGTTTAGTGTCCGGGTATGTCTTAATCTCATGTACAATGATATCAGGATCGATACCTGGAATCTCTTCGTAACTCCAAGAGAAAACGTCATGGAATTCTTGGAACAGGGCTTTGTTTTCGTGAACCTCATTGGTAGAACATGAGGCTCCAATATGAAAATTATCCATGACCCTAGGTTTAATAGATATGTCGAGAGGGATGGTCGGTGAAATGTTTCTGAAGTTCCCTTCGTACAAAACATCGTGTGATGACTTAGGAACTGAGGAAATAACCACAACGGTCGACGGAGTCGAAATCTGTTGGTAACTCTCTAAGGTGTCATGTTCGAGGAAAAGAATCAATCGATGATGTCCATCATCCCAAGGGGTGTCTTCCATGGACATGACTGACATGATCATCTCGTCAGTAGGAAATATCACATGAAATGGATCAGGAGATGAATCATAGAGAGAAGGAGAGGAGGGTGTTTTCGATTGAATATCTTGGTAAGCAGATTCAATCGGACTTAAAGACATCTTGTCTCCATAACGAGAGTAATCACTAGGGATAGGTACCACCCATGGGTCGTATGACTAAGGGGCTTCATGAAAAATGGTGGATATCATGTTAATAGAGGCAACAAAAGGAGGGGGAATATCGGGTGGTGGGATTGGAAATGTACCCATCAAAGTAGAATCTTTCAAAAGACCCACGACGATGTTCTCATAACCAAGAGGTGTCTTCGAAATGAAGGGAATGTTTCTAGTACGAGAATCAGAATTAAAGAAGGGAAGTTGGTCAACAATAATGACTTTTCCTTGGTGGGGGAAACATACCACATGAAAAAGGGTAGACACAACTGCACGCATGGAATCAATCCATCTACAACCAAGTAAAAGGTTATAATCAAGAGGTGCATGGAAGACCTCAACCTCAACATTGACAGATTTACCTTCCAACGTAATAGACAATGATGGAAGAACATCGTAGGGTTTAAAACCTATACCATTGAAGGCATTAAGTGTATTGTGTGATTCAATTAGGGTAGGAGATATAATGTCTTTCCAACAAGTAACATACATGACGCAAGTCGAGGCTCCTTTGTCAATAACAATTCTACATATATTCGTGTTCTCAACAAGAAGTTGTATCTGGAATGCTAATTGAGGAGGAAGCCTTGGAATGGGATTTTCCAAGTCAAAGATGATAATATTAGTATCTGTGGGATCAATTCCACCGATGGCCTTTAACAGTTCCTTCCATTGAGCTGGGAAACTTTGAAGGACTTCGAGAGATGAAATCGTGGAGGGTGCTTGTGTAAGATCTTATACAATGTTGTAGTTCTGTGAAACACGAGCATGAGGGTTAAATGTAGATTGCGAACAACGCCCTTGGGAAGAGGGTGAAAAATGCCCTTGGGAAGAGGGAAAAGGACTGTATCGAGACCTGGTCGATACTTGGCCGTTTGAGATGAAGAGGACCATTGGGGGGGTGAAGTTGGGAGAGAAGGTTGTACCAATGAAGGTGGTATGTCATCAACTTTCTCTTTGGAAGGAGAGTAATCTTTGGCTCGAGTTGCGATTGAAAATTATTTCTTTTTAGATTCACCAGTACACATAAGGACATAGGATGAAGTAGAAGGGGTAGTTTGTTCATGAATGACCAGTTGGGCTTGCTATTGAGAAGGGAAAGGTTGTGACAAAATGATAGGTGTATAAGGCTTCCCAATCCTTGAAGGAACTTAGTAACTTCGACACATCTTGGACAACCTTTTGTGTAATGATTGTCACCACAGATAAGGCAGGGGTAGCGAGGCTTACGTTTGTATTTCTCATCAACAGTTTGTGTTTTGGCTTGATCATATTGTGGATTATTATTCTTTTCCTCCTTGTTCTTACCCTTTCCTTTCTTTTTATTTTGATTCTTTCCGGTAGGCGTGGATTGGATAGAATTAAATTCAACAGTCTTACCGATGGAAGGAGTAGGAGTAGGAGTATCTTATGCATTAGAATGATTGGATTTGGGATTGGTGTGACTAGCATGCATCGATTGGGTCTCAGCGTGGAAGGTTCCAATCACACCATCAACAACATGAGAGGTTGTTGGAGGTTTTGAGGTAAGGTTTGTGGAAGGACGAGGAGAGTCAGGCATCAAATCATAAAGTGTTTTCGTTTGCGAATAAATGAGATCAAGATACTGAGCATGACTAATTGCCTACTCTTCAGTGACAACACCACCCATGGAGACATCATGAGAGATAGGTCTAATGAGTGATTTGGTAAACCACTCGGCTAAGAGTTTATCAGGAATAGGAACTTTGATTAAATGTCTTCTTCTCCTCTACTCATGAATGTGATCAGATATATGAGTGGACGAGGATTGCTTGAAAGAACTCAAAATTTTGGTTCCCATCTCGTAGTGAATTGGAAACTGGTAATGTGTTAGAAAGGCCATGGCTAAGGTGTTAAAATCATTGAAGAAACCTCGAGGTAACTCGATGTACCATTTTTTTGTCGAACCTGTGAGAGTTCATTGGAAAAGTCACAGTTTGATGGAGTCATCCATCAAGGAGTTGGATGAACACCACAGATGAAAATTCATAACATGATTATTAGGATATTCTCCCACTCGACTGTCAAATTTAGGAATTTTGAACAGTAACTTGGCCAGTATGATGGGCCAATGAGGAATCCTAGATAGATCAAGTAAGTCCAAAGTGGCCATGGTATGAGTTTTGTACCTCCTCAAAATCCTAGATAGATCAGGTAAGTCCAAAGTGGCCATGGTATGACTTTTGTACCTCCTCATAATCCTAGATAGATCATGTAAGTCTAAAGTGGCCATGAAAGGAAACTGTCGGTTCACTTGTGGAAACTGGTAGTTCTAAGGAGGAAGTTCTGTAGGTATACCAGTAGGACCATAAGAAGTCTACAAATAATTAGCCAATCTTTCCAGAATCATATGTGGAGGGTTTTGGGACATATAGCCCGTAAAGTGGGGTTGGGTAGAGGGGTTCCCTTGGTAAGGGGCACTAGATTGAACGCCCTGACCCCAAGCGGGATTCAGGTAACTTGGATATGGTTGACCGAAGTGATGGGGTACAAAAGAATTAACATGAGGATGTTCCCCCCCAGATGATTGTGGATTTCCTTGGGAAAGAAGGTTCCAAAGGTGGGATTGTGAGCCAGGTGTGTTTTTTCCATACCATGGCTTATGGAATCCAACCTGAGGTTTCCACCCAAGTTGAGGTTGTGCCCCAATTTGAGTTTTACCCCCAAGGTTTCCCCCTAGCTTGAGGTTGACCTCCAATAGGAATATGGTATCGAGAAGTGAACGAATGATTTTTGCCTCCAAATAGATTGGTTCCACTAGGGCCAGATCATCCAGGCAAAGGTGGAGGAGGAACATAAATCCCTCTGGAGAGAACTTGGGCAGGTGTAGGGGAAAATCCAACAACAAAATTATACCCAAGAGGAAAAAAAAGTCAGGATGGACCCTAGGTAGTAATAACAATGAAAGGATTCAGAGTTGTATACCCAGGGGGAAGTGATGGATTTGGTCTAGAGGAAAGTGGTGTCCCAATCAAATCTTGGGAGATAACCACATTTCTGGTAGGAATTGTGGTGTCTTGCGGGACCATAATAGAATGAGCCATATGAAGAGTATGGATTGAGTGAGAACCAATCAATATTTGGTCTGAAATGGTGGTGACACTACTGGTAGTACTAGTGAAATGGTCCAAATGTATCGTGTAGGTGATAGAGGTTTTAGGCACTTGTGATACTACAGGTCGATCAAGACTTTCTCCTAGGTTACTGTATAGATCACGAACTGTCAAAGGGATAGAACTATGATTAGAAGTTCCAATAGTGTGAGCCGGGGTCCTAAAAGATTCACTGTGAAAATGTGGATCCTCTACTCCAGATCCTGCGTTAGGTCCGGTAGCTATTTCAAAATTTTCATCAACAACAATTTCTCCTGATGAGTTCATCCAGAGAATACGTGGATTTTGTATAACACTCAATTCCAAATTGTTAGGGAGGAGAAAAGCCTCTAAGGAGTCCGAAACAATTCAAAATCCTTCTAAGGAGTGTGTGCTTCCAACTTTCGAAGCAATGTCGTGATCGACTACTCCCTCTAGAGAGCCTTTTGGTGAATTAGGAAGCAAAGGTTGGTAGCCTTTTAGAACTTCCGTGGGCATCCCTTGCATCCTGTGTGAACGATAAGGGCCGATGTTGGCTGAACTAAGTAAAGAACGAAAAAAATCTATGGCCAACTAGAGAAAATAAACAACACTCACTAATAAAATCTAAGAATCAAACCAAACAAACAAACCTTCTTATTTCGAAGTCACTAGTTGGTGATGAAATGAAACTTCACAAAATCAAGACAAGAAGGGGCTGGAATAAGTGGGTGGAAAAGTTATGTTGACGACCTTCTTAATGGACTTACACCCTGGTGCAAGCTCCCACACATAATCATGGGTATACCCTCCAAGGATCCCGAGTGAGTTTGGCCAACGTCGATTCCAAGTACCGTGAAGACTCTCCCCTCTATAGTCACCTCATGTAAAGACCCTAAAGAGATAGGCTACTAAGGTTACCAACTACAACAATGATGCATGGGGAAAATGTTGACAGTCTGATCTACGTGCAAAGGTAGGGTGTCTAGTCCGAAATAAACTTGAAAGGATTCCACTCATCATTATGGGTATACCTTCAAGTGACCCCCATAATACACGCAATCTCTACATCAATACCAACAAAGCAGGGTGAGTAACTTTTCTAGCGTTAATGTGACCTCAGGTTTGACCCTTGTGTGAAGGGCTTCCCAGAACAAAATGTAGCAATTGGATTTGAACTCTCCCTATCACAAGATACTATTGTGTGTTTTGATGCTTTGGAGAGTGTACCTCACAACCTATTCGAAAGCACTATCCTAGCTAATGTTGGTGTAAAAGATCCCTAGAAAATAAAAGTTACTAATTAAATTTTAGATTTACAATGTGTTTTAGAGGTTGTTGCTTAGTAAAAAAGGAGATGGAAATGAAATTGTTGATGTTATGACCTTGACCCATTAAAATTCAAAAATAGATGAATGTGCAATTTTCAATTAAATGAACTCTAGTTACAGTAGGGAGAAGGTATTTTTCTTTTGAAGTACAAAAAGATACTAATTGCAATTCCTTAATTCTGAATGAACACAATTCCAAATAACCATGAACTCTAAATTTTCCAATTTCTTCTTATATTTTGAATGTAAATTTTTTTCTTATAAGAGATTGCTAAAAATAATAAATGAATTCAGTTCTTCCTTTCCAAGATAATATCATAGATATGATAATGAAAGGAAAAAGAAAACTAAGAAAATCAAGACACTCTTAATACCATTCCCAAATCAAATTCACAATGTAAACAAAACGAAAGAGACAAGAAAAACTCTTGACATAAGCAAGAAAGAAGTGTTTCTTAATCAACAAACAATTTGACAAATAAAATGAAACCAAAACTCAAGACAAACCAAAGACCCTTTGTCAAACAAGCACTCAGATGAAGATCCAAGATTATATCCTTGTGACAATGAGTATGAGAAAAAACTTGCAAAAAGCAAAGAAAGACTTTCAATCACTAAAAACCAACCACAAACAAGCTCCAAACTCAAGAATCAACCAATCATGGGCATAGGAAGTTCACCCCAGGATTTCAAGAAAAATCTGGGTGGTGAAAATCAAACTGACTCACTCCAACAAACCTACAGGAGTCATCGTAGGCCGGGCATAAGAAACAGTGCGATGAGAAAGGTTCATCGTAGGCCACTGGTAGAGAAGAGTGCGATGTCTTCACACTGGAATGGCTAAGCAGAGGGTGACACGTAAGGTTCATCACAAGCTATCAGTAAGGTACAGTGTGATGAGCTCTGCAAATTTTGAAAAATTGGGAGAAAGACAAAAAATCCAAAAGGACTTCTAAACCCAGGGAGTCTGAATGGATCACCCATAGAATTAGAGAATGAAAATTATCAGAAGAAGGTAGGATAAAGGAAAATGGGAAGAAAAACATCAACAGGAGGTTGTATCCCCAGTGGAGTCATCAATTTTGTTATGGGACTTATCGGTAATGCGGACATAAACATATCTCCCTAGATCCACCTAGATATAGAACACAACATAACAGGACATTGCGCTTTCGATAAGCTCTAATCATTATGTTTATTATCAAACAAAAGATAGGAGAAATACCATTTAAATATCTCTTCCTATTATCGTCATCATCCTAGATCCACTCCAGTGCTCCTGTGATATTAGATCTGCAAGAGAACACAAGCCAGCCAAAGTGAAATCAAAATAGCATACTCAAAGAGAACCTATGTATGTGATCAAGGAATCATACAATAAAACAATATGAGTTTTATGGGAAAGAAACATATCACTGTATTATAAATAATGAAAGTGGAGATTACAACCGAAGCCTTGATATTGCAAGGTCCCCTTCTGATGAATCTTTTCTCCAACACACACTTGCTCCAAAATTGAATGAAGAAGATCCACAATGACTTGGTGAACTGAAATGAAGCTCTCAAGAATGATCCAATGCAGAATTAGCCATACAATCTTAGCCAAATTCAACCTTCATTAACCTTAATTCCTTGCTTATCATTTTCCATGAGAAATCCCTCCTTATATAGGGGAAAGAGAGATGGTTAAAGATATTAGGATGATCCCACCAAATCAGAGAAGCGAGTATGACCCCAACCATATGGATGCCACCTCACCTTATAGAAGATTCCCTTCTAGAACTTTCTTGAAGGTCGACCTTTTCTTAGCCTTCTGGCATCATCGCACCCCAACTATAGAGAAGTCTACAGAGACAATGCAAACCAATTTTAGGCAAAGTGCAATGACCAGGCATCGTCGCACCCTGCTTATGATGCAACTTGCGTTGACCTTCCTTAATAGGGTTTTTTTGGAAAAGGAACACAATCACTTTCCTCATGGAGAAAGGCCCTTTTTGGGAACATGAACACATGTTGTCAGTGGATCACTAAGGTGAACAAAATAATGTGTAACATTGACAACCCATAAAATTTTGTGAACCAATTATTTTTGGCTTTCTATCTTTAAAGATTGCATTGAAGCGGTTAAGAAGTGTCACCCCTGCCAGGTGTTCACTCAGAAAATGCACTGGAATCCATCCACTCTCCATCCAGTCATTACCATCAGTCCCTTCACTAAGTGGGGGGTGGACTTTGTGGATTGCAACCCAAATTCAATTGGGGGTAATCAACACATTATCGTGACCATAGACTACTTTACTAAGTGGGATGAGTCCATTCCTACAGTTAAATTTGACGAGAATAATGTTGCCTTCTTCGTATTCAATCAAATTATCGTCAGATTCAGATTTCCGAGTGAGATTGTCATTGATCATGGAAGTCACTTTTAGAATGAAATTATGGTAGAGCTAGCATCCAAACTGGGGTTTAAGCATGGTCATTCTTCCCCTTACTACCCCCAGGAAAATGGGCAGGTAGAGGCCATAAACAAGTCTCTCAAGACCATTTTGTAGAAAACTATCAGCCATAACAAATATGACTGACATATCATGCTATATCCTGCACTTTGGGCATACCGAACCTCAGTCAAGACTGCCACCAGATTTTCTCCTTTCTAGTTAGTACACGGTGTGGAGTCGATCTTACCTATTGAATGCGAAACCCATTATCTTCGATTGGCAGTTGCACTCCTACCTGACACTTTTGATATCGAGCGACACCTTGTACACCTAGAGAGCCTTGACGAGCAGTGTCAAGATGCCTCTATGGATATCGAAGAGAATAAAAGACATGTCAAGGTCCAGTATGATAATTTTGTCTATCCTCTCTTATATGATGAGAGTGCCTTGGTACTTTTATATGATCAATCCAAAGAACCACCGGGGGCAGGAAAGTTCAAACCCATGTGGCACGGTCCCTATATTGTGAGATGTGTCTTGGAAAAAGGAGCCTATGAATTAGAAGATTATGAAGGGAACATGTTGGCTTAGCCTAGGAATGGGATCTACTTGAAAATATATTATGCTTGAGCCCTAATCTTGGGCATAACTCTTTGTATACTAATGTAATTTAGTGTATATATATTTTCCCTTTATTTTTGTCTTCAACTTGCTTATCGAGTTTTCCCTTGGTTGGCAGATGTCAACGGAGTTTTCAATCTACTTAGGAATCGTAGATGGAGCTAGTCATCATACAATGAACTTGGCTTTCACTGCTTGGGTTGTTTACTCACCCAAGGGTCTACTAGTGTCTTCAGGTTGTGTATGCCTAGGGCCATCCATTGATAATGTGGCAGAATATAGTGTCGTTATAGAACTTTTGTGCGATGCCATTTTGCATGGTATTCGTTCTTTGGAGGTTCGCTTAGATTCCCATTTAGTAGTATGTCAGTTGAACATTCATTACCATGTGCATGAATTTATGTTACTCCGACGATTCCTATGGGTACGCCTTTTAGAATGACAGTTTGATTTTATTACTTATCATCACATACCTAGGAGTTCTAATTATGTATCCGATGCATATGCTAATTTTATTTTAGATTGGAATTTGTCACATAACTAAAGAAAAGAAAACATTCTCATTAATGTACAAATTGTAACATAAGTAAAGCCGAAGAACCATGTTTTTATATATATTTATAAAATTATGATTTTTATAGTACAAAATTAAGGCTAACACCCTCAATACACATATATAGCCTATAATACAAAGACATGACATCTACGCCTGTGGTGCTGGATGAGTGTCATGATAACAAAATTGTTGGGTATGTGTTATATTCTTTGCATGAGTAGTAGTGTCTGAGCACCTGTGCCGGGCGCACAGAGGGGTTAGAGGGGGGCGGAGCCCCCCGCACGGGGGTTCGGGGGCAGTGACCCCGATTTTTTTTTTTTTTGGGCCGACATATTTCCGTCGGGCCGACATATTTCTGGGATGACATATTTCCGGGACGACATATTACCGGACGACATATTTCCGGGACCACATGATATTAGGTGGTTTTTCGGCACATGGTTTTTGGCCGATGGTTTTCTATTTCCGGTTAAGGAATTAGGGTTTTGGACTAATCCAGGTCATTGGGTTAGGGTTTTGGATGCCGCTGGCTCCTATATGTATATTGTATTGTAAACAATGTAACACAATGTATGAATATAATATATGTTGGTTTTCCCGGTTTGGGTTTCCAGGTGAAAAAATCTATGTGTAATGTTTGTATTTTCCATTGTATCTTTTCTGTTCTTTTCTGAATATCAGTTTGCAGTAGATATTGTACAAGGTTAGAATTTACAAAAATACAATGTTTGTGAGATGCTGAAAGTGTCGCACCCAAGCTTTGGGCACGCCTACCACCTGTCCCTTCATAGCCTCCGACAGATCCTCCACCTAAACCATCAGAATCCTTTGTGTCAAATGAGATAGGTTTCCCTGTACGTTTTGAAGGACTCTCTTTGCTTCTCCTCTCACCACCTCATCCTTTCGGTGCCTTCGATGATGTCATGGAAGCCCATCCAACTGTCATGGACCTACTTCTGCATCACATACATGTCTATTTAATACTTAAACATCATCCAAAAATATTTTTGTTTTCATATAAAAAAATACAAAAAAATGAAATGTTTAAAAACTTTGACATACCTATTTCCCTATAGGTGTTCCTTGGTGGAAATGGCATGTCAAGGTCCCCTCTGAAGTCAATCCCTGCATAGGGGTAGTCATCTAGAGTAATGACCTTCCACCTCCACTAGTAAAAGAAATCATCGTTGTAGGGTGTGGGCACCCTACCTCCCTCCTTCGTCTCATCACCTCGGTCCACCGTGGCATGGTTGGATCGTGAGGTCCTCGAGGAATGTTATCAACTCTAGGTCCCAAACCTGGAACCCGCTCAAAGAAAAAGATACACAAGATGGAAGTAAACCCGAAGTTCCTCTTACCACCCTGTTTGCATTTTGTCAACTGTCTCTTCATATTATCTAGTAGCAAGGTGCACCAGTTGTACACCATCGGTGTTAAGCACTTTATGGAGTAGAACATAAGCGACCTCGATGCCTGATGCAATGAAGTCGATCCTATGATCCGGGTCAAAATGAGGACAACAATATTGAGGCTTGGATTTTTTATCGCTCAGATGGGGAGTTGAATCCCGACCTTCTCGGTCCCTGTAATTCAGTGAGCATCTATGTATTATTCTATATTCATACCACTCCCAGCTCCCTAGGATTTGAGGTTGAGCACCTCACCTCGAAGCGACAACCCCATCAAGAAATAAATATCCTCGACTTCAATCCTTAATGGTTTCCCATCAAGGTTGAAGCTCCCACTGTCTGGATCCCAGTAATCCACGAGCAACTTTAGTAACCTTACTTAGGTCCTCATTCCTTTGAGTTCCCAAAACTTATACAACCCACATATTTTCAAGGCCATTTGGGTCCCCAGATCTCTTTCCACAACAACATATACCTCCTCATATTCTGTTTCCCTCCACTCTAGCACCATCCTGCAAGAGAAACATCATTTTTTGAGTTAGCAATCATCAAAAAGATTGTTTACGGACATATGCATGGGCTGCAACATTCACAATTGCATATAAGGATGAGTATACATAGGCTATCTTTTAGACAACTGTGTATAATCATGCGTATATGCGACCCGATGAATTGTAGCCCGCGTACACCTAAAATTCTAATTTGCGCCCTAAATAACTTAAAAATTGAGACCTAAATAAAAAATGTAATCCACCAAAATGAAAGAGGAGGGGAAGAAGAATTACTTGGTCTAGACGGTCATTGATTCTGTCACTCATTGCTCCCACAATCACTAGTTGAAAATCAGAGGTAATTTGGTCCAAAATCCACTATTTGGGTTAAAAAGTCAAATGGTATAGTAAAATTTGTTTTTTGTTACTATTTATAGCAATTTTTACTCACTTTTCATAGTTTCAGATAATATTTTCGCCTAATGGAATAATACAACAATGGATTGAGTTGGTTTTTCTAGTTTTGTCCAGGGATTCTTGCGGTTTTCAGTGTTATGTCGACCGTTCGTAACTTCAGATAGGTATTTTTTCTACCCAACATATAGGATAGGTATCCATTCCATCATGCACAACTGCATTGTCCCATAACTGTCACTCATATGCCTTAGGTACGAACCCATTCTTTTAGTGACACAAAACTTTCTATCTGCTACTAGACGTGTCGTTATCAAATGGTAGAGACTTACCAAACATGGGCACCCTAGTTAGATTCTCTGCTCCATTCGATGCCCATGCAAAGATTTTTTCCGTAGGAATAGGAGTCCCTTATATCTAATACATGACTTTATGTTGAACCTCATCTCTCACTCATAAACATGCTGACCTATACCTAGAGGACTCCCAAGTGATTTTGATTTAAGCTCTTTTCCGACTTGTTTTCAAAAAGAAAAAATATTACTGAGTGAATTTGTCTCTTTCACGCTCATAAATTGGATTTGAAAGGACATCTATTTGGTACACATTTATCCCTTTTTTCATACCAAGTAGACTAATATTATGAAAAAGGACATTTTTTGACATTAAGTTGTGATTGCATCTCATGCCCTTGCTTGCAGTATTGAGCCTATTGTCGGTTCTCACTTTGCGTTATAAGTAGTTTGCCTCAACAATTTTTCATACTTAACCAAGAAGAGCCTTGTTTATATCCTTCACAACATGACACCCTGTACCCAAGATGGAACATTCCCCTGATTTTCCATCTCTCGCATGCACCTCCTTGCATTGAGCATAGGTATGTTCCACTGCTAGAACTAGTTTTGCTTACTTGTGACACTCGTTCTCTCCTCTGTATCATAACATTCATTTGACTATGAAAAACTAAAAAAAGACAGGTGAGAAGGGATTATTATCTTATATTGGAAGCAGTCATGTCGCCTTTGAACATAACAATTTTTTTTTGAGTACATTTGTCATCATAATTTTGGGTTTAGCATGGCCTTAGGAAGCTAATATCGTTACAGAGAGTTTACTCCTTTGACTGGTTACTCTTGCAGTCCCTATGGAGAGTTTGATTGATGCATCATGCATATCATGGTTTCATCATTGATTTTATGCTTCCAGAGTCTTCCATATGTGTCATGATCTTGTTCAAAGGATGTCTATCAGCCTGTGTCGACCATTCCTCAAACTCTTGACTTTGCATGTTGTCCATACCCTCAGTTTGTCTCATAATCACATGAATTTGTAGTCCTATTGTGCACCCTGGTCCTACTTTCCTCATTGGTAGGTAACCTTGAACCGAAAAATCGACATTTCATCATTGATCGTTGACTGGGTGGTTTCCCTTGTGTTCGAAGGCAAGAAATCTATTCACACATTGGGATTCGTGTAGTGTCTTGGATTCCATTATTCTTATTGGTGGTTTCCTCACCTTTGTCATTAATTTTAGTCATTGGTTTCTAGTCCGAGGGTATTTTTCGTGTACCGATTGCACCTGGCGCATGCGAAAGACACACAGGGTTGTTGGTTCATGAACATGTTCTTCGTCTGATTTCATCCAAATCATCAAGTCCTGTTGTATACCTTGTGCTAAATAATGAGAGATGCCTTAATGATATCCTTTCAATAGGTATCCTTCCATAGAATTCATATCATCTATTATGGATATGATACCTAGACTCCTATGGGTACCTAGAGGCTTGCAGTCATTAGTGGCTAGTTCTCTCACCATTGACAGCCAGGAATACATCAATGTCTCCTTATCGATGGATTCTTCAAGTGTTTGACCCCAGATCCTTTATTGACAGTTGTAAGAATGTAATCGATGCCTTGATACCTAATTTCATCATTGATAGGCTATCTCGCATTTGTTAACGGTATACCTCAATGATCGGTAATCAAACGAAGTCTCATTGTGTTCGACCTCAACTCCTTTATTCACATGATGTAGACTTGCACCTTTGGAAAATTGTGTAGAAGACTTGAAGACATTAGTTTATATTCGCAGCTTTCCTGATTTATTTCTGTCTTGTCATTGGACCAGTACCTGTGCGAATTCAGTGATCATGGGAGATCATATTGTACTCCAGTATATACAGATATCTTCAGATTGATTTTGAGATTGGATTTACTGGGCCTTGTTCGTGACTGTGAAAGCCTTTGGTGATTTAGGTGGATATTGGTGGCCACCCACCTATTCCACTTGGACCCACACCATTGTTTCATTCAGTTTTTCAGTTTCCTTAATTGTAGCACAATTTACTATTTTTAGCAGTTTTTCGGGTCCTGAACTTCCGGAGTTGTTTTGAGGCCCTAAACGATGTTTTTTGGCATCAAATGCTCTGGCGAATATGATTTTATTCCAGACTCAATATTCACTATTATCAATGTATTCCTCGGATATATCTTTCTAATGATGTATCATGTGCGTCAAATAGAGATAGTATGCCAAAGTTACGACCCCAGGAAATTGATGTACCAATTTACCCCAACGGGGCCCATATTTTGGTGTTTCATCTCCTAGGGTTAGGTTCTTGGATGTTTAGGGTTTTCCATTATTTATCAATAATATATAGGCCTTTGAGCCTCATTGTAACATAGATTTCATAGGCTTGTAGCTGCCACATCTCTTCTCAGAGATAAGCTACCAGTGCCCTAGCTATTTTATTTCCATTCTGTCTGTTAGCATATTTCAGTCATTTGTTGTTAATGAAATGAATTTTTATTTTCACTACATCTCTGCATTTATGTGCATTTATGTATTTCATTGTGTTCCTGCATAAATTTGGATCAGTGGTATCAGAGAAATCTTCTCTTTCTCGATCCTTCTTTGCATGTCCCCAACGAGGTCAGGGTATAAGGAGTTAGGGCTCGATCTGGTTGAACCGTTGCAAGATCAGCCTCATAAACCCTGAAGACCTCCCATAGGGGAAGAAAATAAAGATGAGGGAGTAGGAGATCCTATCAAATTATTTCTCGAGGAGGCCCTCAAGAAACAAAGGAACGCGATGATGAACAACTTTGCCTAGATCCTTCAACGACTGCCCACTGGAAGCGCATCTACATCCAATAGCCACTCTGGAGGCGCCACTCCTTTTAAGGTACAAGTAAACTTTGACATTCCCATATTTGAGGGACAAATAAATGCAAATGTTGTAGATAGATGGTTGAATCTGTTAGAAGGATATTTATCAGTTCATGACTTTTTCGACCGAGAAATGATTGTTTTTCCACTCCTTAAAGTTTCCCCCCATGTCAAGGACTGGTGAGGAACCTACTGGGAGAAACAGAGTGAGGGGGAACCCTCTCTGTTCTCGGTCACACCCACCTGGAATTCTTTCTGAGATGCCATCAAGGAACAATATTATCCCGTGGGGAGATATGAGGAAAAATACATACAATGGACTACGCTGCGGCAGCAAAGGGACCAAGATGTGCATGAGCTAACAAATCTGTTTCATACCCTATGCACAAAGTTGGGTATCAAAGATTCAGAGAAACATTTGGTGTTAAAGTACCACAGTTTTCTGCATATATACATTTAAGAGGAAATGGAGTTCCTTGACATCTCCTCGCTTGGTGTGACATACCGATATGCTGCTAAGATTGAGCAGAAGTTCAAATAGAAGAAGCGAGACTTTGGGTATGCAAATCAAAAGCAAGGGAAAGGTACTCCCAAGCCACCGAATAAAGGACCAAGCCAATGTGGGGCAGCCTAGGACAACCCTCCCAAGCCACAAGAAAAGAAAAAAACCACGAAGCCAAAAAGGGACACGGGGAAGTGGTGTGAGTTCCATAAGATCTCCACTCACAACACAAATGAGTGTCGAGCCAAGTAGTCATTGGTAGCCAAGTTGAAGGCTTCTGAATCAGATGCAAGCTCCGAATTTGAATCAGAACCCGACAAGGGGAATGATAGGGGGAAGTAGATTATCGATGCGGATCCCAATTCCACCATTTCCACCATGAATATCCAGAAGATCCAGAGGAGGCAGAGCATCTCTTCTATTCCCAGATGTGGGTTATGGGTTCCCTGTCGTAGTTCATTGTCGACAGTGAGAGCCATAAGAACCTCATCTTAGTAGAGGTTGTGCAACGAATGGGCTTTCCAACCACAACACTCCCACAAACATACACCATCGGGTGGCTGCACCAAGGACAAGACCTCTGCGTCAGCTAGCAATGTCGCCTTCCCTACAACATCAAACCCTTCATAGATGAGGTATTATGTGACATTGCTCCTCTTGATGTTTATGATGTATTATTAGGCCAACCATACTTGTGGAAGAGACATGTTGTGTATGAGTCTAGGCCTCATGCTGTTATTGTTACTTTGGACAATAAGTTGTACAGGATACAAAAAATAGCACCGCCTACATCCAGCTCTTTGGTTGCTGCAAAACAATGCAGTAAGCTCATTGCCAAAACCAGGAAATTTGTTTTCTTGATGATCCTCCCTTAGGGAAAGAAGAAGACTGTGGCCATGACTCCAGGCAGGGCTCCTCTGCATGATAGCAATAGATGGATAAGGTCATGGAGGAGTACGAGGACATCTTCACCTCCCCCGTAGGGGTGCCTCTACACTGCCAGGTCAAGAACCCCATTGTTCTGACCCCAGGTGCGCCACTGCCCAATGGACCAATCTATTGGCACTCTGTTCTAGAGAATTACAAAATCAAGAGGTAGATTCAGGAGCTATTGTAGAAATTTCACATTGGGCCGAGTTCATCGCCCTGTGGGAGCCTGATTGTGCTGGTGCAGAAGAAGGATGGGACTTGGAGACTCTGCATTGACTATTGGGCACTGAACAAGATCATTGTCTGGAATAGGTACCCAATCCCATGGATTAATGACCTTCTAGGACAACTCAAGGGGGCGAAATATTTTAGCAAGATCGACTTGAATTTTAGGTATCACCAGGTACCAATCAAACCGTCTGATGTGTGGAAGACTGCCTTCAAATCCAAGGAGGGCCTTTTCAAATGGATGGTCATGCCTTTTGGGTTGACGAATGCCCCTGCAACCTTCATGAGGCTAATGGGTGACATCCTGTGACCATTCACCAACTCATTTGTAGTGTTGTACTTGGATGACATTATGATCTTCAACCAGACTTGGGAAGAGCACGTCCACCACATCCGATAGGTCCTCCAAACACTGTGACAACATAAGTTGTGTGCCAATTTGGAGAAGTGCACTTTTTGCATGACCCAAGTTCAGTATCTGGGATACATTATTGATGAGCGGGGGGTTCATGTGGATCCAACCAAGATCCAAGTCATTCGGGATTGGCCAGCCCCAACCACCATAATAGAGCTCCACAACTTTTTGGGTCTTTCCAATTTCTACCATAGGTTCGTGTTGGGATTCTTGTTAGAAAAACAGGATCATGGAGAAAGAAAATAAAAAAAATGTGGAAATAAAATATAGAAGATACAAAATACAATAGAGACACAGATATATGTGGTTCACCCAGTGTGGGCTACATCCACCAAAGAAATTTCTAGGTCCTTCCTTTATTTTTATCCAACAAATGAAGGGATACAACCTACAACAAACCCTCTATAACTTCCTCTTCATTCTCTCACATTATCCTATCTCAGAATACAATAATATTCGCTATCACACATAACCACAATACATTTCCCTCATAAAAGAGGGTTTCCTTATAGGGTGAAAAACCCTAACATAATTTCTACCGTTAGATCTACGACCTTATAATGAATGGTCTAGATCTACACTCCCCCGTGTGGAAGAGTGTACATGCTTCTGGGGCGTAAAGTCTTGATGGGGCATAAACACAGCTGAAAAAAAAAGACCTCTGAATCAAGAATATAATCAGGCTCCACAACCAACAATTCTCTCATATCACTTGGCCCTTGAGTCAAGTCACCAAGGGAGGAGCGAAAGAAAAAATCTTTTGGTATGAATCTCAATAGAAGGCATTCGAAGAGTTGAATCATCGCCTTTGCTCTGCACCTGTGCTCACATTGCCAGAATTTCAACAACCATTTGAGATAGAGATGGATTCCTCCGACTATGCTATTGGGGAATTCCTTACTCAATAGGGGCATCCAGTGGCATATCATAGTGAGAAAATTTCCGACATAGTCCGGAAGTATCCCACTTATGACAAAGAGATGTATTCCATTGTGTAGGATTTCTGACAATGGAATCATTACATTTTGGGAAAGGAAGTGGTAATCCACATAGACCACCGACCCTTGTAGTTCATATAGACACAAGGGAAGTTGCAGAACAATCTCCATGAGAAGTGGTCCACATACTTGCAACAATTTCATTTGAACATTAATTACAAGAAATGAAGCACCAATAATGTTGCAGACTGCCTCAGTCGACCATCTATCATGGCGCTAACCACGGTTCTCAACTCTTGTGGGCATGAGATTTCCAATTGGTCGCTTCTCTACAAAAGTGATCTAGAATTCGACCATACATACAATACGCTCTTGGAGGGTAAGCAAGTTCCTAATTTTCACCTCAAGGATGCCCTGCTATGTCACCTAGGACACCTTTGTGTTCCTTCAAGCGAGTGTGCCAAGATGATTTTGGAGGTGCACTACAGTCGATTCACTGGGCATTTCAGGGCCGAGAAAACCGTGGCAATACTACAAAAGTATTTCTATTGGCTGAACCTTCGATAGGATGTCGGGAAGCACATCAAGTCTTGCACTTCTTGCACCATTTCCAAACTGACCATCAAGAAGTAAGGCGCCTATACTCCACTACCTACCCCTATTCAACCTTGGGAATCCATCTCCATGGATTACATGTCATGCCTTCCTTCTACTAAGCATGGCAATGATTGTGATTTTGTGATCGTCGACAGATTCTCAAAGATGTCTGTTATGATGGCCTGTAAGAAGAATATCACAACAGAAGCCACTGATAAACTCTTCTTTGAATGAGTGTGGGTACACTTTGGGATCCCACATTCTGTCATCTCATATCGAGACAATAGGTTCCTCAGTACATTTCGGTCTAGCCTTTGGTCGATGCTGGACACCAAGCTCACCAAGTCCACATCTTTCCATCCGCAAACTGATGGCCAGACAGAGGCCGTCAACTGGATGATCGTACACATTCTTCGCATGTACAACTCAAAGAATCCACACACATGGGATGAGAGCCTCCCCTATGTACAACAAAGCTACAACCAGGCTCTCCATATCTCAACCAGCCATAGCCCCTTTCAAGTGGGCTTGGGATTCCAGCCACTATGTCCCATTGACGTAGCCATGCCATTTGTAGCTACTCAAGCAGATTCAGCCCATGTCCAGTCTGAGGCTGGCAAGTCAAATAGCTTCATTGAGCACATTCTGCACATCCACCAACAGGTTCATGACATCTTTCACAGAGCCAATGCTATGTACAAGCAGCGACATGATCAACATCGGGTGCCACACAACTTCTAGGTGGGCGACAAAGTGTGGCTACATTTGCAAAAGGAGCACCTCGCTGGACCCTACTGCAAGATTCGCCTACTTTGATATGGGCCATACACCATCACCAAGGCTACAGGGGAAAATACCTTTGAGCTCATTATTCCACCATTCCTTGGTCTTCACCCAATCTTCAATGTACACATCCAACATGGCAGAACAACTCACACTAACATAGTTAAACCCAGATTGCATGGAACAAGCCATAACTGATTGGATTATGGACACACAGATCAAGAACACCCGCCAGTAGAGGATCCAACTATATCAAGTTGTCAAAGTAGGCCAACTCCTTCACCAGGGCAAGTGGCTCACCAGGGACCAAGTTCAACAGAAGTTTCCTCATCTCATGGAGGAACTCAACGCAATGTGGACCATTGCTTCCTAAGGGGGGAGGAATGATCTAGGTGGATATTGGTGGCCACCCACCTATTCCACTTAGACCCACACCATTGTTTCTTTCAGTTTTTCAGTTTCCTTAATTGTAGCACAATTTACTATTTTTAGCAGTTTTTCGGGTCCTAAACTTCTGAAGTCGTTTTGAGGCCCTAAACGACGTTTTTTTGGCATCAAATGCTTCGTCAAATATGAGTTTGTTCCGAACTCAATATTCATTATCAGCAATGTATTCCTCGAATAGATATTTCTAACGATGTATCATGTGCGTCAAACAGAGATAGTATGCCAAAGTTACGACCCCGGGAAATTGATGTACCAATTTACCCCGACGAGGCCCATATTCTAGTGTTTCATCTCCTAGGGTTAGGTTTTTGGATGTTTAGGGTTTTCCATTCTTTCTCAATAATATCTAGGCCTTCGAGCCTCATTATAACACAGAGTTCAGAGGCCAGTAGATGCCACATCTCTTCTAAGAGATAAGCTACCAGCGCCCTAGCTATTTTATTTCCATTATGTCTGTAAGCATATTTTAGTGATTTGTTGTTAATGAAATGAAGTTTTATTTCCATTGCATCTCTGCGTTTATGTTTATTTCTATATTTCATTATTTTCCTGCATAAATCTGAATCATTTGGCATGCAACCACATTTGTATTTTCCTATTCATGGCCATGGACAATCGTTTGGTATATTTTCACATGGATTTACAGTGTAATTCAAATTGGTAGCCATGTATGCAAAGTCAGTACAGATTGTAATGAGCAACTATTTCTTCCAGCTGAGTCCCCATTACTCTACTTCTGTGTTTTTATAATGTATTTTTTCCATCACAGATACTCCTGTGACCTCACAAATTAGGGGCATCTGTTATAGAAAGATTTGCCTCACCTCGTGCAATCTTGCACAAAGGGCCTTGTTCCATTTCCCTATGCAGACTTTAAGTCCCTTTTTGCAAATCCCAGAGATAAAAACATAATTTTTCCACATATACACGCCCTGCCTATATTAAAATATGTGTATACATGGGTTGCACCACTACAACCCGGGTACATCGGGAAATGTTCCCAAAATTAAAAAATGGTGTCGGGTTTCCATGTCACATCACAGGATCGATGATCCTTGGCCTTCCATATAATGGAAACGTTTCAAATCGACCCTTCAGCTCCACTTGAAGGCTGTAAATGGGCCAAATCTAAGCTATGGAAAAGAGGAGAAAGAATTCAACTTTGAGAGCAAAGTTACTCTGGAGAAATTATTCACTTCACATTGAGTCTGCATCCCTTTGTCTTTTAAGTTTGAACACATTGTTCAACCCCAAAGCTCTTCCCTTGTTGATTGAGACTTCATTGTCTCTCTTATATGATATTGCCTTTGGTGGAGGATTGAAGTGGTGGAGGCCCATATGGAAGGACCTTAGTTTCTCAGTTCCAAACCATGTCGACACAAAAGTTTGTAACTCATTCATGTCTGTTGATTAAATATTAATAGAAATACTCCTTTCTCGTCTAATTAATATCTCACAAATATTTGAATTACTATTCCATGGGCCTATTTGTTATGAATGTTGATTTATTATGCTATCTAATGTGCTAAAATCATATATTATCACCATGTGCTTGCATTGCTTGGTTGTTGAAGACTAGTTGCAGGTATATTTCTTTGGGTCAGGTGGTCAACAATTGACTTCATCGAACGTTTGGACGAGGTAGGCTTGTTATCTTGTCTTATTAGCATATTTGTTTATATAGAATACTTGAGATCAGAGTTGATTTCTGTAGTCATTTCCGTCTGTTGTGGTTTACCCCTAGACATAGAGAGATTTTCCTCATAACAGATCATCTTGTATCTCAGATTATCAATATCTAACCATACTAGATAATGATCAAAGACTTTGGAAGTGTCCACCCAAGACCTGCATTTATCCACTTTCTGCAAGAGAGTGTCCTTCAACATAAAACAATATAATCATTTTTCCATTGCAACATTGCCTACCTTGTTATTTACCCATGTGGGTCCGATCTTGATTAGTTCAAGGTCCACCCATCCAACAAGATCAAACTAATCCCAAAACTAGCCAACAATTTTATCTAGCCTGGAAAACCCCCCCTATATCTCTCATATACTCATTTTCAAGTTTAAATATCTTCCTTATACAATGTGAAGTTAATAGTCTATTCCAATACACTTATCAACCTTCTTAGGGACCATAAACAATAAGGACAGATGATAATTAGCCCAAGATCTTACAATATACTTTAGTCACTAAACCTGAAGAAACATAAAATGAATTTGTTAAAGACATGTGTTGGCACATGCCAATTTTGGGGAGAATCAAGGAAGTTTTGAAGGAATCAAACCAGTGCCAAAAAATAGGGGAGTATGTTGGAAACACAGGAAAAGAAACATCGAAAAAAGAGAAAAATAAACACCGAGAAAAGCAGTTACTTTGTGGACAAATTGCTGCGGAGCAGTTGGAAAGTGGACAAGCACTGACTTGGAGAAATGATTGGATCGAGGACCAATCGATATTAAGTCAAGGAGAAAGTGGAAAAACCTAATCCTCTTAGGTTTAGGGTTTTTGTAAGGGCTTTGTCCCAATTTTTGTATAAGTAGAATGTATTAGGACAATGAGATGTTGGTATTTTTCTGTTAGTGAGTTAGACATTTCAGATAGTCAGATAGTAGAGCGGTGAGAAGTTCTCGGTCTTGTGGAGAGACTTTTGCGATCTGTGGAGATCAAATGTAATGGTGGAATAAATGTACAGTGCACAACACTAGCTTTTGCAAGAATATGAATAAAGAGCCAATGCGAAAAATGTTTATGGACGTAGCCCCAGGGGGGGTGAACCACAATATATCTATGTTTTATGTGAATGTATGCAATATTTTTGATTGTATTTGCTTTAGTAAATTTATGATGAACATGTTAAATGATAATGGAAATAACACTGCGCACTGAGAATGAACTAATGGAATTTTCATAATAGATCTAATTAAATGAAGGTTATAGCTAGCATTTAGATCTGAAGCTTATGGTACAATAGATGAATATTTATCATGGAATACATGCGTTTATAATGGTTAATGAAGTCTATTGGTCATATGTTGTGTCACTAGTAAGAGTTATAGTTCTCATAGTATATGGGTATTCGAGTCTTAACAATTGAGTGATTCTAATGCCTCAGAGAGAGAAACACATCCCATCCCAAGGTTGCAAACATATGAGTCCTACAAACACCCATAGAAGCCATCTCGGGTGAGACTACGTAGTGCACTTTGTGTGTTGTGTTTCCTTCCGGTATCCAGAAGGGTTGATGGTTGAAGGGTTGTTGGTAATCCTATAGTTAGAACCTGGGTCATCCCATAAGTCAAACCAACAATGGTTCCATTGTTGGTTGGAACTCAGAATATTAGATCGGGAGGGATGTATCATGCAGTATAGTGTGAGGGTTAAAAAGGGGATGTTTTTAGGTAGGAACCCAAGGAAAGAGGATATTGAAAGATGGTTGACAATCCAAGAACTAGAGTTTTCCCATAAAGATAATAGAATCTCTAGGTTTAAGCCAAGACAGTATTTGGAAAGATACATATTTAGCGAAATACATGAGAGTTTCTTTAGTGATTTTCCCATGCTATTGCAGGAGGAGATAACATAGTTGAAAGATACCCATCTGACAAATAAAGTTAGATCAGTGGAGTGGACAAAATAAAGTATCATGCGTTTGAAAAAAGTGAATAAAAAATTCACGCATGTAGTAGATTTCTGGATAGATAGCATTGTAGTGGGGTATATCACTGAGTTTGTAGTAGATACATCAAAGTCTTACAGTATAGTAGAGCATGAGTTTCTTAAGGGCCCAAGGGGAAGGTACATTAGGTCGTTGTACACTTCAATCAAGATATTATTACATGATAAAGGGGTATTAACCATGGAATCAAACAACTAAACTACCCTGCATGCATGGGGGAGTTAGGGGAAACTTGAGGAAGGTTTGATATGGAGGGGCAAATGGATAGATAAGAGCGCAGTAAATATAAAGATCATATTATGATGGATCAAGAGGATATCCAAGAAATTATGTAGAAGGCAGGAATGCCGCATAGTGGAAGACCCTACCAGTATAATATCAATAGGAAGAAAAGAGGAGTAGCTGAGAGGAAAGGCTTGGAGAGTGATGAGGAAGAGGTAGAGGATATCCGTGATATGGAGCACATTGAAGAAATATTTCATGCCACATACGAAAGAAATATTATAGGAGAGGGATCTCATGAGAAAGAAGATACCCCTGTCTAGATCTAAATCATTGTAGAACCTATGACCCCATCTACGATTAACACATCAACAAAGAAAGAGTTGTTTAGAGAACTAGTGACTAATGGTCAGAGGAAGTTAGGAGATCAGAATAGGAGTGAGGGTACAAGTGGAAGTACTAGAAACAATATAGGTAGTGGTACAGGTGGAATTACTAGTAGAAATACCAATGGGAATTCAAGTCTGAACAATAATACATAGATAGTAGTACCGTGTGGAGCAGGTGCATCACATTCAAAAATGGCAGGCATAGATACAACGATAATATTACCATAGTTTCATGGGGATGGATCAGAAGACCCAGAGAATCACCTATTTGTGTGTGAGCGAATATGGGAAGCGAAAAGAGTCACTAATGAGGTAGAAAAAGTAGCGCAGTTAGCAATAACATTCAAAAACTGTGCATTGGATTGGTATATGAGTCTAGCAGGAAACAATCGATAGGGTGCATCGGGAACAATAAAAAAGATTAAGCAGGCATTGATTACTGAGTTTCAGAGGCCAAAATCAGAGGATCAGTTTATGAATGAGATGATTGAGGTTATACATAAACCAGGAGAATCCGTATGGGACATCAATCAAAAGTTCAAGACATTGAAAGGTAAATTGAAGTATTCCATTTTTGACATGCAACACATAAAATTGTTTATAAATTCTCTGTTTCCACACTTCAAATATCCATTGAGACAACATAATTTTCAAAACTAGAAAGAGGAACTGCAAGAAGAGATGCAGTTAGAAGAGAATCAATATAAGCAGACATATCCAACTATAGAGGAGCTGAAATAAGATTTGAAGAAATTGACAATGCAAGTGAACCAGAAAAAATGCAGGGAGAAAAGAGAAGCAATGTGGTGTACCTTGTGCAGATCAGAAGGACATCACAAGAACCAGTGTCTGACATTTGCGCAGTACCTGGGAGTATGTCTTCCAAAACCATTTCCTACAGGAGGGCCTTGGTGTGAAATATGAAAGACATATGGGCATGATCCATACCACTTCCCTATGATGCAAAAGTACAATACAAAACCGAAGAGTAATTTCTATAGAATATGAAGATAAAAATTGTAGAACTCTGGAGTTAATGAAGGAAAAAACCTTGGAAGCATACATGATGTAGGATGAGTTGATGGCTGGACAAACTACACCACATTTTAGCAATGCACAACAATTTCAAGCAGTGCCACATTTTTAACAAACCCCGTAGTATAATCAGGCACCACAGTATCATCAACAGAACATGGATCCACAAGGAAACATAGGAGGATTCTGAGGTAGAGGAAGAGGAGGAATGGGAAGAGGCAAAGGGCTTATTATTTGCCATAATTTTTAACAACAAGGACACTATGCCAAATATTTTCCTCAACCAACAACAACATGTTGATTAAGGTTGGTTGTCATTGATCTCAACCCTTGAAGAAAGTCTGATAGAGAGTTCTGGTAGCACAAAGGTTTGGGTAATGGACCCAAGGATGTTTCATGTTTAATGGTATGATTTTTAATATATTTGAAGATAATACTATTCTATATGGATAGTACATGTCATTCCATTTCCGGTGGTATGTGGAACGTCACATAACTCCTCACGGTTAGAGAGTTATGGCCATGAGAAGTTGGAGAACCTAGGTTTGGGTAATGGACCCAAGTTTGTTTGATAGATAATGGTATGAGTTTTGATATATTTACAGGTAATACTATTATATATGGATATTACATGTCATTCTATTTTTGGCGGTATGTGGAACGTCACATAACTCCTCACGGTTTGAGATTTATGACCTTACGAGTTTGGAGGACCCTCATATGTCATCTAGAATCCCCAAAAGGTCAAAGTAGTCAAAGTGGTTTAAGATATTTTAGAAGGTAAATAATAAAGTGAAGTGATGAGTGTACTATAATTCAAAGTGAATACAAAATAAATTTAATGGAGAAATTAGAAGTGGGTTAACCATAAAATAAGGAAAGTGGGCAAAGTGACCTAGAAGATGCTTCTAAGGAAGCTACTTGGAGAGTATAAATAAGAGGCAATGCTCTCTCATTTTATATCACACATGATCATATTGAATATCTATAGGTGACTGAGGTAACCAAAGGATATCTAAGCTGAATTTCAGAGGGAAGGTGAAGAAAAGAAGGTTGGAATTCAAGGGAGGATAAATTATTTTGATGATGCTTTCTAAGATCCATTCAACAAATATTTTGTGCGGGGCACGCTCTATAAGGTCACTCTCTAGAATAAGCCAGAATTCAACAAGGTATGCCATTTTTTCTATAACTCCTTTTCTAAGAGGTTCCAAGTAGTGACACTAGGAGGAATTGCATAAAACAAACTGAAGAACATTGTGTACTATTTTCAGATCTTTATTCATTACAGGTACAAGGTTATGATTATTTCAAGTTAGGGTTGTTGACTAATCCCAAACTAGTCATGTGAGACTAAAGAAAAGTTTGATAAAAATTCTAGTCTCTTGTTGGGAAAGTTAAGGAAGGTTTGCAGGTATGTCATCATATACACCAGGTCTATTACAGAGTTACAAATCATATTTGGATGATGAAATTGATGAGGGCTTTTGGTTAAGGTACATGTTGGGTACATGGTTGAGACAAGTAGTTTATGATTTGGCACATACATGAGGTGTATAGTTTATGATGTTGGTACATATTGATGAATCATAGTTGATGAGTAGTTGACACATGATTGGTACATGGTTGGATGAACTTGTTTATGGTACAGGTTGATTACAGGTTGGTGCATGGTTGATGCACTTGTTTATGGTACAGGTTGATTATAGGTTGAGATACAAGTTGATGCATGGTTGATTCATGGTGTAGGTTTATTGGTACAAGTTTACAACAGTATATATCAAAGTGATAGTGTGACATTGGTTCCATCATTCTACTTCTACTTTAGGGTGGTTGGATGGGGCAAGGACAGGTGGTTGTAGCCACCTTCTGGTTGTAATCGGAGAACATAGGGGGTTGTACCCTCCTTCTAGTTGTAGCCATAAAATAGGAGAGTTGGATCTTCCCTCAGGTTGTAACCTAAGAAACAATGGGGTTGGAGCCTCCTTCCAATTGCAGTTGGAAAACAAAGGAAGTTGGTGCTTCCAATGAATGTAATTCTTCAAGACATATAAGAAAAAACATTCTATGGTTTTCTCCCGCTTTTGGTTTCCACGTAAAACAATGGTGTACTGTGTATGTGTATGATTTTTTATTTGTTCATTGCTTATTTACTATGTAGTTATTGGATGCTAATGATACATTGATATAACACTTGGATTATATGGTTAAAAAAGATTAAATTTCTCTATTACTGATTCACCCCCCCTCTCAGTAATCAAACAATTGGTATCAGAGAAGGTTCCTTCAAAAATCAGTTTAACCACTAAAAGGGAGATCATAGAGAGCAACAACTTGTATAAAAATGGAATACCACAGTTCAATGGACAAAAGTATGCATTTTGGAGCATAAGGATGAAAACATATATACGGGCATAGGGATTTGAAATTTGGTAATCAATTGTAGATGGATACACAACACCAACAATTCCGCCAACAAATGACAAAGCAGTGAAACTCGGTCAGAATAATTCCAAAGCCAAAAATGAACTTATAAATGGTATTAGTGAAACGATACTCACCAAATTTGCACACTATAAATACGCTAAAGATATTTGGGACTAACTTCAAAATATTTATGAAGGAGATTCAATAGTCAAAGCAGCAAAGCTTCAAACTTATAGAGGTTAGTTTGAACAACTTAAGATGAAGGAAGATGAGAATATTGTAGCTTACTTTTTATGAGTTGATGAAATAGTAAATGAAATCATAGGATTGGGAGAAGAAATCAAAGAATCTGTAATTGTTCAAAAAGTACTAATATCTCTTCCTATGAGATTTGACCCTAAGATATCAACACTAGAAGAAATATCATATCTAAACTCAATAAGCATGGATGAATTACACAGAATCTTCATAGCATATGAAATGAGAACTGAACAGGAAAATCCAGATATAAAAGAAGTAGCCTTCAAAGCATCCAAAAATTCAAAGAAAAAGGGAAGGCAAAAAGAAGAACATAGCAGCAGCAGTGACGTCTCAAAAGATGATGAAGAAGTGGCCAACTTTGTCAAAACATTGAACAAGGGAACTGACGGTAGGTATAGAGGTAAGATTCCTTTAATTTTTTTTAATTGTGATGGTATTGGTCGTTTTTTCTAACAAATGTCCTTATAAGAAAAAGAGAAAAGATGAAGATTTCTCAAAAGGAAAAAAAACATATAAAGGCAAAAGAACCACAAAGAATTTTTTCAAGAAAAGCTTATGCACCAAAGAAGACATATCATCATCATATGAAGATGAATTTATTGACATTGAGACATAAAGAGTTCTATTCATGGACTAGAAGACTCTGATAAACAAGACTCCGAAGAAGAATATGAAGAAGTCGAAGAAGAATATGAAGAAGTCTAATAAGAAATTGAATAGGCAGAAGTTGACTACCGAGAGGAATTAATGTGTGCCATAGAAGTTATTAGAAGAGAAAAGAAGAAAAACAAGAAACTACAAGAAAAACTAGACAAGAAAGAAGACACTCAAGAACTAGAACAAATGATCACAAATTTGAAGGTTCAAATAGAAGAAGATAAAAGAATTGAAGAAGCACTCAAAGAACAACTAGAATAAAAAGACAAGATCATTGGAAATTTGGAAGCAGAGATTGTCACATTAAGAAAGGATCTTCAAAAAAAAAATATGTAGAACAACTCAAAAGTTTTGGATGACATTATCAGTAGTAAAAAATCTCATCATGTCAAGTCCGAACTTGGATACAATTAGATAGTAAAATGATCAAGCTCCAAAACAACAAAGCAAGAAACATATCCAAAAATCTTTGCAGAAACAATCAAGGAGGTTAAGAAGATCTACAAGGAAGATTATAGGGACACTCCTCCACCGAGAAGATTTAGATTTCATAATCAACAACTGATAGATAGGCCTCAGGAAGAAGAATAATTCATAAGAGTACCGCCTTTCAGAATATGTTCAACTCTCAGGTACCAAACTATATTTTTTGGTTTATGATATGCATGTAATAATTTTGGACATAAATCTGCGAATTGCAGAGCTAACAATAGGAACAAAAACAACTTTGAAAGTCATACACAAAGGGGTTATCCAAGAAGGCCTAGTGAAACACAGAGAAGAAGTTACAATAGGTTTCAATCTTTGAGCACTGAAGTAGAATGTTACAAATGTAACAATTTTGGACACATGGCCAAAGATTGCAGAATGACAATTCCTCCTAGAGAATCGCAACAGAATAACAACAGTCATAGACAAGAACCTCAGAAAAGGACATGGATAAGAAAGAAGGATCAATATAGCAATGAAGAATGCACACTCGGTCTACAAGATAAGAAGAAGAAACGTGGTTGGTATGTTGACAATGGGTGTTCAAAACACATGACAAGTGATAGAGACAAGTTTCTTACATTAAGAAATGAAAGAGATGGATCAGTCTCCTTCGGAAATGATGATTCAACCAAAATAATTGGAAAAGGCACAGTCAGAATTGGGAACAAGAATACAAAGGCAAAAAATGTTATACTAGTAGAAGATATGAAACATAATCTTCTAAGTGTGAGTCAAATCTGTGACCAAATTCATAAAGCTACTTTCAATTCACAAAAGTGCGAGATAAGAAAAGAAGTTTCATGAAAATTGATTGCTATAGCTGCGAGAACTTCAAGCAACATATAATATGTGTTAAGTGAAATTGGAAATAAAAAGTGTTGTTTAGGAAAGGAAGATGAAAGTTGGCTATGGAACAGAGGAATGGGTCACATACATTTTGATAACCTTTTCAAATTTAGCAAAAGAGAAGCAGTCAAAGAAATGCCCCAAATCATGAAACCAACCAACACTTTATGAAAACATTGTCAACAAGGAAATCAAACAAAGACCAGGTTCAAATCAAAGGAATATTCAACGACAAGACCACTAGAAATTGTGAATATTGATCCAGTTGGACCAACTGCAACAAAGGGCTTAAAAGGTGAGAAACAATTTATGTTATTATTTGATGATTATACAAGAATGACTGCATTTTTCTTTCTCAAGAATAAGTCAGAAGATTTTGAAAACTTCAAGATCTACAAGGAAATGGTTGAAAATGAAATGGATTCAAAAATCCAATGCTTGAGATCTAATAATGGAGGAGAGTTCACTTCAAATGAATTTATGCACTACTGCAACAGTCATGGAATAAAAAGACAATTCTCCGTTGCTAGGACACGTCAACAAAATTTAGTTGTTGAAAGAAAGAACATGACAGTACATGAAATGGATCGAGCAATGCTAATAGATTCCAAATTGGCAGATATTTTTTGGAAATAGGAAGTGCATACAAGAGTTCACATTCAAAACAAAGTAATGCTCAAAAACAACACTGACAAAAATCCTTATGAGCTATGGAAAGGAAGACCAACAAATGTAAAGCACTTCGGAGTTTTTGGAAGGAAATGCTACATCAAAAGAGAAGATGGCAGAATGGGAAAATTTGACTCTTGTGTGGACAAAGGAGTACTTGTTGGTTACTCAAGTACAAGAAAAACATACAACTGTTACAACCTGAGATTGAACAAAGTGGTGGAAAGCATCAACATAACAATTGATGAAATAGGTAGACAAGAATTAAAGGAAGAACAAAATGAATCAAGGGAACAACTTTACGAAGAAGAAACAAAACATGAAAAAGAAGGGGAATATGAAGAGGAGCTAACAGAAACAAAAGAGCAAGTTCAACAAGTAACTTCAAAAACACCTAGCAGATGAGTACAGAAGAATCATCCTTCATATCAGATTATCGAAAACAAAGATGCATAAGTTGAGACTAGAAGAAGAATCTGTTCACCAGAACAAACACACCTAGCACTCACATCTACAATTGAACCAATCTATTTTTAAGAGGCCAGCAAGGATGAGTTTTGGAACAAGGCCATGGATGAAGAATTGGATCAAATAGAGAAAAATGACACTTGGGAATTGGTTCCAAGACCAAAGGATAAGAATGTGATCAACACAAAGTGGGTTTACATGAATAAATTGAATGAATATGGACATGTTACAAGGAACAAAGCTATATTGGTATGTAAAGGATATGCACAGGTTGAAGGAATCGACTTTGAAGAGACATTTTCCCCAGTTGCCAGAATGGAAGCAATCCAATTGCTTTTAGCTTATGCATGCTCCAAAAATATTAAAGTGTATCTGATGGATGTAAAATCAGCTTTTCTGAATAGGGAAATTGAAGAAGAAGTCTACATTGAACAACTAGAAGGATTTCATTTGTCAGAGAATGCAAATTATGTGTGTAAATTAAAGAAGTCCTTATATGGTCTAAAACAAGCTCCTAGAGGATGGTACTCTAGAATGGATAAATATCTACAATAGACAAGGTTCAGAAAAGGAAGTGTAGACAACAACCTCTACATCAAGGTAAGTCGAGATAGTAATTTATTAATTGAAGCTTATGTTGATGATATTAGTTTTGGTAGTGATGATGACAGGTTAAGCCAGAAATTTGCAAAGGATATGCAGAATGAATTTGAAATGTCATTACTTGGAGAACTATCATTCTTTCTGGGACTTCAGATACGTCAAAGAAACCAAGGAATTTTTATTTTTCAAACCAAGTATATCAAAGAAATGCTAAAGAGATTCAGAATGGAAGATTGCAAACCAGTTATCACTCCCATGCAAACCAGTTGCAAGTTAAGCAAAGATGATGATTCAAAGTCTACAAATCATGGGAAATACAGGTCAATGATTGATAGCCTACTATATGTGACAACATCCAGACTAGATGTAATACACGCAGTTGGACAGGTGGCATGATTTCAAGCAGCACCAAAGGAATCACATGTCTTAGCAGTGAAGAGGATTTCCAAATATCTCAAAGGAACAGAAGAGTTTGGATTATGGTATCCAAAAGGAAAGGATCTATCTCTTATTTCCTACACAGATGCAGATTGGGCAGGTTGTATTGATGACCAATGAAGCACCAGTGGAGAAACACTCTACTTGGGTGAGTGTTTAGTATCATGTCTAAGCAAGAAATAATCATCAATATATCTATCTACAACTGAGGCAGAGTATATTGCAGCAACAACATGATGTACACAAGTTCTTTGGATGAAACAAACTCTGAGAGATATACAGGTTGAGTATGATGATCCCATTCCAATCTATTATGATAATACAATATCCATCAGTATCTCAAAGAACCCGGTGATGCACTCCGAGACAAAGCACATTCCAATCAAGTATCACTTTCTATAGGAACAGGTTGCAGAAAAGAACATCAGAGTTGGGTATGTGGGCACAAACGAACAAGTGGAAAACATATTTACAAAACCACTTCCACGGGAAGCCTTTGAGTATCTTAGCCAGGGAATTGAGTTATTTCTACTCCAAAATGAATTATTTTTAATGCTTATATTTTATGTCTTAGATGTACATGAGGAAGCACCATAAAGAGGACACTTCAGTTAGGGGGAGAATACCCAGATGGAAAGATATATTTTCCATTGATGACAAAGAGGGGGAGATTTATCAAATGCATAGGACAAAGGCATGATTCCAGGGGAAGCAATGGTCACAGAGATGTAGAGGACAAAGGCATGGTTCTAGGGGGAGCATGAGTGATATGACTTCAATATTGCATTAGAGTGTTTCCATCAATGCCAAAGGGGGAGATTGTTGATTAAGGTTGGTTTTCATTGATGTCAACCCTTGAAGAAATCCCGGTAGCGAATTTCGGTAGCACAAAGGTTTGGGTAATGGACCCAAGGTTGTTTCATGTATAATGGTATGTGTTTTAATATATTTTAAGGTAATATTATTATATATGGACATTACATGTCATTCCATTTCCGGTGGTATGCAGAACATCACATAACTCCTCACGGTTAGAGAGTTGTGACCACGAGAAGTTGGAGAACTCAGGTTTGGGTAATGGACCCAAGTTTGTTTGATGGATAATGGTATGAGTTTTGATACATTTTCAGGTAAGAATATTCTAGATGGATATTACATGTCACTCCATTTCTCGTGGTATGTGGAACGTCACATAACTCCTCACGGTTTGAGAGTTATGGCCTTACGAAGTTGGAGGACCCTAATATGTCATCTAGAAGCCCCAAAAGATCAAAGTAGTCAAAGTGGTTTAATAGATTTTAGAAGGTAAATAATAAAGTGAAATGATGAGTTTACTATAATTCAAAGTGAATACAAAATAAATTATTTAAGTAATAAATTTAATGGAGAAATTAGAAGTGGGTTAACCCTAAAATAAAGAAAGTGGGCAAAGTGACCTAGAATATGTTTCTAAGGAAGCTACTTGGAGAGTATAAATAAGAGGCAAGGCTCTCTCATTTTATATCACTAGAGCATATTGAATATCTATAGGTGACTTAGGTAACCAAAGGATATCTAAGCCAAATTTTAGAGGGAAGGTGAAGAAAAGAAGGTCGGAATTCAAGGGAGGATAAATTCTTTTGATGATGCTTTCTAAGATCCATTCAACAAATATTCCATGTGGGGCACGCTCTACAAGGTCGCTCTCTAGATAATCCATGATTAAGAAAGGTATGCCATTTTTTCTATAACTCTTTTTTTGAGAGTTTCCAAGTAGTGACACCTAGAGGAATTGCATAAAACAAACTGAAGAACATTGTGTATTATTTTCAAATCTTTATTCATTACAGGTACATAGTTATGATTATTTCAAGTTAGGGTTGTTGACTAATCCAAAACTTGTTAAGCCCTAAATAATTCCTCATTACCCCTTAATTGGGGCATATTACATTAGTAATGTTATTTTATTTATGTCAGCTTTAGTCCATTAGTTGTAATTATACCTCCTAGTCTCCTATATATACCAAAGAGACATTTTCATTTGGAACCATCTTGTAATTGTACATTTATGTGGGCATAAGGAGGTTTCCCCCTCAAAGAGGCTTATTATCTAAATTTCTCTCTTTTTCAAGGCGTTGAGTACTTATTCTGAGGTTTTTCTATGCTATATTGATATTTGGTTCTTAACATATGGTATAAGAGCTCAAGGTCTTGAGGTTTCGCTGCTACATATGAGACACCTTGGAATTTTAGATATAATTTTTTTTCTTCAACGTTTCAGAAGGAACGTATTGGAGGATATTTAATAGACATATCAAGGTACATTGGGTTAAAATTTCAGCTCCTGATGCATTATACTTTTAGAGATACAACTTGTGCAAGATAGGGTTCTTGAATCATCCTGAACTGAGTCATTGTGGAATTTTTGCTATAAACATGTTTCTATAATGTTTCAGACCCTGAAATCTAAAGGATATTCACAAAAATTAGTAGTGTATCTGTGGTAAAAATTCCATCTTCTAGGTAATATTACATTTGTATATACACCTTGTGGAAGATAGGGTATCTGACTAGTCCTATTGACTAGTCTCAAGAAGGTGTTCCAGGTAAACAATCATAACTTCTTTCTAGAGTATAAAAATTGAGTGAGACTGGTTGCATTGGATAGTGGACAATCTGCAGTATTTTTGGTATGAGTTTCAGAGTTTAATATCAATTATTTTGTGCGGGGCATGCTATAGAAGTGAGATCTCCTGGAAAGGACAAAAATCAGCAAGTTGTGGGGAAGTTACCGTAAATTCCACTTGGCACATCCAATTTTGATCATACTTGTGGCATTGTAGAGATGAAATATCATAGAACTACAAAAAAGAAATTTTAATACCCATAAGGCCCAAAACTTTGGAGATACAACAAAAGAAAGATTGTCTAGCAGAACCACCTCAAAATCAAGGTTCAAAAGTGATACTTGGCCAACATGCCACCCAAAAAAGGAACTTCTACACCAAATAAGCCTCCGGAAAATCCTACATGGACTGTTGATGAAGGTGAAGAAATGTGTAGGGACATACATGATTTACAAAAGAAGACAGTAACAAAAGATGAACTACAAGAGATGATGGAGGGTTTAAAAGGGAAGATCATGGAAGGATTGAAAATTTTCCTAATTGAGAGGACACCTGAAAGTGAAAATGTATCCCATGAAATTCATGATGAGGACACAAGGAAGGTGAATCAATAATGGAGAAACTCCAACTTTTGGTTGAAGGCCAACCACGTTCCTAATATCGATATGAGGAATTTTGATGGAAAGGGCCCAATCACATGGATACTTCAGATGGAGTAATTCTTTGATCTACATAATGTGTCACATACATAAAAGGTATGAATTGCTTCTTTATATTTAGAACCCAATAAATTTGTATGGTATCAATGTCTTTGTTCTCACAAATCACTTATCACTTGGACAATTTTCATGAAAGAAATGATAGCACACTATGAGGATACAAGGAGCAATACCTTCTTTAGCCAATTGATAAATCTCAAGCAAAAGGGTTAAGTTACAGAGCACATTGAGAACTTCCAAAGATTGAATATAAAGGTAACAGATATTCCAGATGAGCATTGGATTGATGTATTCATAGGAACTTTAAAGGATAACATTCAACATGAGGTTCACCTTTGGGAACCCAAATCATTGGAGAATGCATTTAGGGTGGCAAGAAATGTTGAAAGTAAAAATATGGCTATGGCTACTAGAAGCACCAATCCTAACGACTATAGGGAGAATAATGCTCCTTCTTCTAAAACACCTCAACCTACAAGGTTGACACCTCAACAATTGGAGGAAAGAAAAGAAAAAGGTTTATGTTTTAATTGTGACAGCAAGTACAGTAAGGGACATAAGTGTGGTTAGAAGAAATTATTCTACATAGATTGTGAAGAGGAAGAAGAACAAGAACAAGAACCATCTCAATATGAAAACGTAGAAGCAATTTCATCTGAAGAGTTGACTCCTGCGCTATCATGTTATGAATTGGCTAGAATTAGCACTCCTCAAACCCTCAATATCAAAGGATATATCAAAAATAAAAAGGTAATAGTCATAATTAATTGTGGCAGTACTCATAATTTCATTCACTATAAATTAGCCAAATCTCTCAATTGCTTTGTATATCCACCGCCAGAGTTTCAAGTAATGATTGCATATGGAGGAACTATCAATTGCTCAGGAAAATGCAATAAGATCAATCTTACTATGGGGGAATATGTATTTAATAGTCCAATGATTGCTATACCCATGGGTGGTGCTAATGTGTACTAGTAATCCAATTGTTACAATCATTAGGAATGGTGGCTTTTAATTTTCAAGAACTTTTCATGAAATTTTCATTGGAAGGAAAATAAATTGAGTTAAGAGGTATCACAGGGAAACCCAATAAGGTGATAAGCTCTAATGGCATGAAAAAATTATTGAAAAAGGGGCATCAAGGTGTTAATGCACAACTATGATCACTAGATGTTCAAACATTTAAGCCATCTATTCCTCTAGATCTCCAAGGGATCATTGATAAGAATTCCATAGTATTTGAAGATATTCCCAAAGGTCTTCCACCCACTCGAAATCATGATCATGATATTCACCTATTTCCTGGGAGTGTTCCTCCTAACATCAGGCCATACAGATACCCTTATGCCCAGAAGAGTGAAATTGAGTGCATGGTTGAAGAAATGTTAGAGGTTGGAATTATTAGACCTAGACAAATTTCTTACTCTGTACTGATGGTAATGGTATTCAATAAAAATGGCTCATGGTGTATGTGTCCAGATTACAGAGAGCTCAACAAGATCACTATTAAATATAAGTTTCCAATTCCCATCATTGCTGAATTGTTAGATGAAATTCATGGAGAAATCTATTTCACAAAGTTGGATCTTCATCCTGGGTATCACCAGATTAGAATGAATGAAGAATATATCCCAAAAACAACATTTTGAACTCATGAAGGCCATTATGAATTTTTGGTCATGCCTTTTGGCCTTACAAATGCACCTTCCACATTCCAAGGGTTGATGAATTCCATTTTCAAGCCCTTCCTTCGAAAATTTGTGTTAGTATCTTTTGATGATATACTAATCTATAGCAAGTCTTGGGAGGATCATGTGCGACATGTTGACAAGGTGCTACAACTACTAAAGGAGCAACAACTATATTCAAAACCATCCAAATGTTTCTTTGAAGTGAAGGAGGTAGAGTATTTGGGTCATATTGTATCTCATGAAGGTGTCAAGGTAGACCCTAACAAGATTAAGGCCATGATGGACTGGCCGATTCCCAAAACATTGAATGGATTTTTGGGTTTGACAGGTTACTACCACAAGTTTGTTCGGCACTATGGAAGAATAACAACACCTTTAACGACACTAAATAAGAAGGATGCATTTTCATTGACTCCAGGGGCAACTAAAGCTTTTGAACAACTTAAAGAGGTGATGTGCAAAGCTCCTATCTTGACCACTCCATACTTCACAAAAACCTTTATTGTGGAATGTGATGCCTCGGGAAATGGAATTGGTGATGTCCTAATGCAAGAAGAAAGTCCCCTGGCTTTTGAAAGTCGACCACTCAAGGGAAAGGACTTACACAAACGCATTTATGAGAAGGAAATGATGGCAATATGACATGCATTGAAGAAATGACATCCTTACCTAATAAGTAGTCACTTCAAGGTCAAAACAGATCATTATAGTCTTAAATACTTCTTGGAACAAAGACTATCTTCAGAAGAACAACAAAAATGGGTAACCAAGATATTGGGTTATGATTTTGAAATCGTCTATAAAAAAAGGGAAGAAAAATGTTGTGCCATATGCACTCTCAAGAAAGGATGAATATGTTGAGGCCTTTCTCTGTGCTATCTCGATCATCCAACCTATTGGATAATAGAAGCAAGGGATGAATGGAAGAATGATGAAAAAGTGTGGACTCTCATTCAAAGGTTGTAGCAGGATTCCAGTGCATCACACACATTTACATGGAAAAATGATTCCATATGGTACAAAGATCGCTTATATTTATGTAATAACTCCCAACTCAAACAAAATGTACTATCTGAATTACACACCTCTCCAGTAGGAGGCCACTTGATATTTTTGAAAACCTACCATAGGGTCAAGAAGGTTTTTTTTTGGGATGGCCTTAAAACTGATGTTCAAAGGTTTGTGGTAGAATGTTTGGTTTTCCAACAAAATAAGGTAGAAACAATTAAGACCCCATGTATTTTACAACCATTATCCATCCCAAGTCAATGCTGGGAGGAGGTTTCCATGGATTTCATCACAGGGTTACCGAAGTCTGAAGGAAAGAGTGTCAACATGGTTATTGTTGATAGACTGACCAAGTATGCACACTTTTGTGCCCTCTCTCATCCCTTAAAATCTAGTACAATTGCCACCCCATTCATGGAGACAGTTCAAAAGCTACATGGCATCCCGAACATTATTGTAAGTGACATAGATCCCATCTTCACTGGACATTTTTGGACAAAATTATTTTCTTGTTTGGGTACTCAATTGGCTCATAGCTCATCCTATCATCCTCAATCTGATGGACAACCGAGATAGTGAAAAAATGTTTGGAAGGCTACCTTCATTTATTTGTCTCTGATAAACAAACAAAATTGTTCAAATGGTTACCCTTGGCAGAATGGTGGTATAACACTTCCTTTCATACTGCAACAAAAATGACACCATTTATGGCACTCTATGGATAGCACCCTCCTTCCATCACTTCTCTAAAAGAAAAATCTAAGGTTCAAGTAGTGGAAGATCACATCGAGCATCAACAACACGTTCTCCAAATATTAAAGGACAACCTAACCATGGCACAGAATCACATGAAATAACAAGCAGATCAACACCGTAGTGAAATAAGTTTTGAAGTAGGAGATTGGGTGTTTTTAAGACTACAACCATACAAACATATGTCCCTCAAGCAAGCCAATAAGGACAATAAATTATCACCAAATTACTATGGTCCTTATAAGGTGTTGCAAAATATTGGTACTATGGCATACAAATTGGAGTTACCTGCATCTTCATGAGTACACCCAATTTTCCATTTTTAACTCTTAAAGAAGGTTATAGGTGACAAGATCCTAGTTCAAACTATATTTCCAGAACTTGACGAGGAAGGAAAAATCATATTGGAGCCTGAAGCCATCACTGACACAAGAATTCACCAACTGAGGAATAGATCTATTTTAGAGTATCTCATTAAATGGAGGAAACTACCGGCTGAAGATTCCACTTGGGAAGATGAGTATTTTATATAGAATCATCCAGATTTACTCAAGCGCTGTGGAGAAAACTTATGTCAAGGGGAGGGGCATGTTAAGACCTAAATAATGGATCATTACCCCTTAATTGGGGCATATTACATTAGTAATGTCGGCTTTAGTCTATTAGTTGTAATTATACCTCCTAGTCTCTGATATATACCAAGGAGACATTTTCATTTGGAATCATCTTGTAATTGTACATTTATGTGGGCATAAGGAGGTTGCCCCCTCGAAGAGGCTTATTATCTGAATTTCTCTCTTTTTCAAGGCGTTGAGTACTTATTCTGAGGTTTTTCTATGCTATATTGATATTTGGTTCTTAACAAAACTAGTCATGTGAGTGTTATAACCCTAATTTGCACCAGACATACTTACCTAGCAGCAGACCATCTCAGATTCCTTCTTTGCCAAAACACTGCTGAACAAATCTTCTTAAAAACTCCTTTTATAAAGGCCCACACGCCCTGCTCCATTACTGCACACGTGTACACGCTAGCTGACCCAAGACAGCCCGCGTGTACCTACAAAAGCATGAAAAAAGGAAAGTTGCTGACAGAACACATAGATTTGGGTAAGTTAACTAAACCTTTTGGCCATGCATGGCCAAAAGTTCGACCAAATACCTAGCTTCTTCTAGCCTATAAAATAAGGGTTAGGGGTTCCATTTGGAAGAGGAGAATCATAGTAAAGAAACTATACCCGATTGCGCATTCCCTTTGTCCCAACCTTTAGCCATCCTTCTGCAAAGAGAAATATAGAGAAAAGAAGTTGGAGGACAGTTGAAGAAGATCCTAGGACCAAGTTCATGGAGTAATGGCTGACTTCATCATTGTAAGTTGATTTGTTGAAGTTAATAATAAAGAAGTACTTTTCTCATCCCACCATATGAGGTTTTCATGGTTTATTGCATACATGTTGATTGAATCTCTAACCCATTAATCTGTAGGTAAAATGCACATGGAGTTCTTTGTTTGTCTTGTATGAATGCATGTCAACCTTGGGAGGAGAGAATCAGTCAAAGAACGATCAAGAATGAAGAAGGATTGATATCAAACACCTGAAATAAGGTATGCTCACTTGATATTCTTAACTACGTATTTGCTTAAGAATAATGGGGATTAGGTCCGGGACGACGACGATAGAAAGTATGAATCTTTAGGTCTTTTCTACATGCATGATAAAACCCTAAGTTATAGTTCGTAGAGGGATTTCCCACTCACAACATAATTGGCGACCATACTGGGGATCTCTAGGGTTTCTGGGAATATTTTTCTTGGGTATTTTTAAAAACTGGTTTCATTCCTTGTTTTTAAAGTTTCTACAAAAGTCTGAGCTAACAGAGATTTTGGTCTTCCATACCAGTTATATTTGTTTATTTGCTTGACTGCATCTTTTTTTTTCGAGACCCATAGAGGTACACGTGACCTATATAAGGTTTGCACGCGTGTACCCACGCCCTACCCTCACACAACCCACGTGTACATGCTAGTTGAGGAAGTGTCAGTCGCGTGTATGATTTCAGAAAATTTCTTTTAGAGAGGCAGTCATCCTCTCCCCTATCAGAAGTAATCCTTCTCAGGGGTTTTCTGGAACTCATCCTAGTCTTTTTTGTTTGTAGTCTATAGCTTAGCTTTCACCTCAGATTGATTTTGTTCTATGAAATTTTCCTTCAATTGTTTTCTTTTTCCGTCAAAGTAAATTTATGAGTCTTCAAGAGATTCTGGTTCTCAATACCAGTAGTCTCTGCCAGTGCTTAATTGCTTGTCTTTTCATTTTTGAAGAGTTGCAGAGGTACACGCGGCTTGCATATGGTCTGCATGCATGTACACATGCTCTGACCTTACACAACTCGCGTGCACATGATGGCTGTTGAACTGTCAGCAGCGTACCTATTGAGAAATTTTTTGTTTAAGGAAAGGCAGTCATCATTTTCCTTGGCAAGAGTTATATCTCTCAGGGTTCTTGGTCTCTGTCATAGAAACTTAGCCTAGGTTTGGAATCTATTATAGCTTGATTTTTCATTTAGAACATTTCTTGTGTTTCCTAGATTTTTTAACTTATTTTTAGCTTGAAATTTTAAGAAAAATGAGTTGCATTCATCAATTTCTTTTAGAATATTTTGTTATTTCTGCTTTGATTGGAAGAAAAAAAAAAAAAAAAAAACTTAGTTTCTTAGATCTCCTTCTTTCCTGGCATTTTCTTTGCATTGTTATTTGAAAAAGAAAAAGAAATTATCATAGTGTTGTGTTTTCTTCTAATTTTAAAAGCATTTCAAAAGGAAAAAAATAAGAAATATAATCATTCTTTGCCAGTGTTCATATAAGTTTCATAATTTTTTGCAAGAGTCTTAACAACATCAGTTGCACTACCACACCTTTTGAGTAAATCAAGCCTTAAAAAGAACACTAATTAAAAATTACTAGACTTTATGTTTGTAGGGTCCATCAACTAGATTAGGCTAGAGCCTTGATTTAGGTTGGAGAGGAAACTCTTCAAGGCTGCAAAACATACATAAGAGTCTGTGCTAGGGAGTGTTAAAGTCCAGTATTGTGAAATTTATCCGGGACCCCCCTCTAACATAGGGGATAAACACGAGGTCATGTGCGGAAATGTAGCGGAGATAACCCCTCCAAAGCTGGACCAATCGTAGTGGAGAACAGATATAGAGGGCTTGTCTTGGGATTCCATTGATCCACAGAGATTCATGGGTCTCAAATCCATTCGAGGTCCTCAGTTGTCTTCCGGACCACTTTATTTTGATACCCTTGGTAGGTTTCAGGTTTGATACCCTGCTCATTGTGGTCTACCCAACTGTCGACTATACCTGCCTAGTGACTGTTTGCATGCTGGAAACCTAGTTGCCTATCTTTCTAGTGACATACACAGGTGACTGCGGGGGTATACCACGGTACCTAGGACAGACATCGGGCCACGCTTTGCAGAGAATACCCGAAGGGTGCTTCCGTTTTTGAGTTGCACTTGCACCGGTAAGTTGCTCTAGTGTTGGTTGGTGTAACTGTTCTTCCAACTAGTTAGTCGTTTGCTTGATTTGGCTTTAGGAACTTTTAGTGTGTGCTCTATGCTCCCGAGTTTTCCATAGTGAGTTAGTCATTTGTGGCTTTGGGTCTCTGACCTAGGGTGGTATACCACCCACTCCTCCGGTCGAGAGGACTTTTCATTCTTCCGCTTAGAAACGTGGAGCTGCCTCTTTATAGGTGTTGTTTTGATAACACTGGTTCTTCAGAGTAAGTGTGTGAGACTTTTACAGACTTGAATGATCCCGCAAAGGGAGAACCTGTGCATAAGATATTCATGGCTAAGGTTATTGACGAAATCAACCAAGGAACCCCTTCGCATGGGGATCCTTTTGCTTTTCCTTTCTTCAGAAACATTGGTGTCCCTTTGATGGCCACTCTATACATTCCTGGGTTGAATGTTGGACTACCAGTTTGGTTGGGTACCATTCCAAATGTCCTGAATTCTCTTGATTCTTCTCATTTAAGCATCTTAAGTCATGGGGACCCTATTGATGTTTCTTCATTAGCAAAGTCTTCTCCTCCTTCTCCTGCCTCTCGTGAAAGTACATTTACTAGTAATCGTAAGTCTAAATGAGATAGAAAGAGGAAGAATAGGAAGAAGAAATCAACAACCTCTGCAAGTCATGCTGGGGGAAAAAGTCCAGTCCCTGGTAGTCATACTAGCAATAGGTCTGTAGCCTCTGCGAGTCATGTTATCGACCCATCACCAACCTCTGCAAGTCATGTTGGAGATGTGAAACCAACCACTGCCAGTCATGCTGGGGGATTTGATTTTGTTGAGAAACCTAGACAGATAGGACGTAAGCCTAAGTTCCCTTGTAAGCTTTGCAAGGGAGATCACCTTACTCATTTATGCCCTGGAATTCCAGAGGTACAAAGATTGTGGTCCCTGTCTGCAAGCTCTTCTGATTCTAAGTCTGTTGACATTTCCTCATAGTATATTCAACCATTGGTTGAAAAAGTGGTCACGCCGATGCAATCATTAGTTGATCCCACTCCTCTTTTGAGGGGTGAGGTGCCTTTAGACCTTGTAGTCTCTTAGCCTATTCAGCCATTGGATGAGAAAGTGGTCATGCCGATGTAGTCGTCGGCTGATCCCACTCCTCTTTTAGTGGGTGAGGTGCCTTTAGACCATGTAGTCTCGCAACCTATTCATACATTGGTTGTGAAAGTGGTCATGTCAATGCATTCATCGACCGATCCCACTCCTATTTTGTGGGGTGAGGTGCCTTTAGACCATGTAGTCCCGCAGCCTATTTAGACATTGGTTGTGAAAGTGGTCATGCCGGTGTAGTCATCAGATGATCCCACTCTTCTTTTGGGGAGTGACGTGTCTACTGACTATGTTTTTAGCATTTTCGGTTCAATACTTTCAGAACAAGGGGGCATTCTGCTCGTTCCGAGCACACCCCCTCCAATCCCTAGGATGGTCTCCTTTGATTGGAATGACCTTGTTGAGCCTCGTCTTCCTTCCTCTGCACCCTTTCAAATAAGGGTTGAAGTTAATTCAACAAACATTTATTTATGTATTGTGGATGAAGGAGCCTCTGCAAGTATTTTATCCTCCTCGGTTTGGAAAGTCTTGGGTTCTCCCAAGATTGTGTCTGCTTCACATGAGTTGTTAGATTTTGACAGACATCCTAGTGAATATTTGGGGGTTCTTCCTCAGTTTCCTATCTCATTAGGTGGGAAGATTGTCCTTGTTGATGTTATAGTGGTGCAAGTCCTGTTAGATTTCAATATGCTTCTCGGGCATGATTATGTATATGCTATGAACGCTATGGTATCTATGCTCTTCCGGGTGATGCATTTCCCTCACAATGGAAGCATTGTCACTATCGACTAGCTGGCATCTGATAATCACCATCCTAATTTGGCATTATTTTAGAATACCCCTTTATATGTTCCTAGCATTCGTGTAGACTCCACCCCGCCATGGGTTAATTATGTGGCGTCTTATCCTCGATGTTCAATTACTTCTGAGCAGGAACCTGTGTAATCATGTTTTCCTTCTCGAGACTTGGAATCAACAATTGATCCATTGGTGTATCCAATGGGGGCATGGGAGCCCTTGATTCCCCCTCTTGGTCCAAGTAGTCTTGAGTATCCCTCTGAGTCTGATCTCGTTGTTTGTAGATCCTCAAGCCAACGTGCTCGTGACTCTTCACTGATAGACTCTGCCAGTCCTGGCCATAACCTCCATCATCATATGGAGTATGGTCAGTTTACTTCACCCATTGGGACTGTCGACCCTCATTTGCGTGATTTCTCATATTTTGAATTGCCTTCAGATAAGGCTATCCTTGAAGCCATGACTACGGTTTCTATATCGCGAGAGGACTTACACCGTGGTTTGTGTTTTCTTCTCTTTTGGGAGACTTCCCAAGTTGACTATCAAAGAGAGTCCTGGTATGAGCCTAGAAGTGGGCTCTACCTGAACCAGTTTCATACATGAGTTGTAGCCCCCTTGGAGTCTTCTTTAAGCCCTTTTCAGACTCCCTAAAGTTGAAAAGATTGTCGAGTGACCTTGTTTCTTCACACTCGTTAAATTGGTCCAGAAGAATGTTCCTTACACGGGTCTTCTTTTAATCCCTTTTTAGACCCTCTAAACATGAAAATATTGCCAAGCGATCTTGTGGCATTTCACGCTCATTAAACTAAAATTTGAAGTCACATCTATTTGACGGTAGTTTACCCTTTTTTCGGTCCGGACGGTCAACTATATGAACAAAGGTATACTCTTTGGAACTTCGTTTCTCTAGAAGAGTACTCTCAGGTATCACTTTAAACCTTTTTCGGGCCTGAGGGACTAAATGTATGAAAAAGGAACCCTCACAGATTCCATAGTTAAGCTCTTTTCAGACTCCCTAAAATTGAAAAGATCGTCGAGTGACCTTATTCTTTCACACTCGTTAAAATGGTCCAGAAGAACATTCCTGATGGAGTCCATAGTTAAGATTTTTTCAGACTCCTTAAAAATGAAAAAATGGCCGAGTGATCTTGTCTTTATCACACTCATTAAAATGGTTTTGAATAGACATCTTTTCAGTGCTATTTTACCCCTTTTTCGAACCGACTAAACTACATTCGAAAAAGGTAGCCTAGTGGAGTCTCTTTTTATGATTTTTCAGACTCTCTAAATATGAAAAACCGCCAAGCTTACCTTCTCTGGGCTCGTTAAACTTACTTTGAAGGACGTTACCATTGTGTGTTTTATTAATGACATTTGCATACCCGCGTCTTTGGCCTAATGCCAACTCCATGTTTCTTTCAACCAAACCATCTAAAGCATGCCTTATACGCAATCCCTGTAGCACTTTTCCTCTGCATCTTGACACCTTTGGCCCCTGGAGTATTTTTCTCGAGTGTCCTTACTTTGAACATCAATCTTGTCCTTGTGCCCTGAACTTGTATGTTTGCAACACTCGTTCCTCCTTTGTAACATAACATTCTTTTATTCTTTTTCCAAAATTATTGAAAAAAGACAAAAAAATCAAATATACCCCAAAAAGAGGAAGGGAAAAGTATTTTCTTTATTGGCAACATAATGAGTCGCCCTTGGATAAAGCACATTTGTCCGTTTGTTCATCAAACTATGGGATATAATACGACCTTAGAAATTTGTTCTCACTACATAGAACTGTATCCTCCTCCATTTGGTTATTCTTCCAAACATATGGAGAGTTTGTGTTGCCTCCTGCCTCGTAAACTTATGTTAATACCATGCTACCTGAGTCTCATCATTTTTTGTGTTGTTTTCCAAGGGAAGTTTTTACCAACCCTAAGTCGACCCCTCTACAGTTTGTCTCTTTCCCTCATACCCGACCATCTTGAACATCCAATCAAGTCTTTGTTCGAAATCAATGAAGCCTTCATTCTGATCATCAAGATTCTCTAGTCCATGATCGATGAGCCGTCGAAGACCTCTGGGTAGTGACGTCGTACACTCATATTACACTCCTACCCAAGTTTTGAAGATTTTGAAGTTGTTTCTCGAGCTCTGAAGACCTCATCTCTAGCCATCAGGCCTTATCAACTTCTAAGAAGATGGATACTCTTCACGTATATCTTTTTGATTTTGAGATGTAGCGCCACTGTGTATTGTTTGTGGCTACACTTTATATAATTATATGACATGGATCTATAGTGTATTTGATTGGTAGCCATGATTCTATTTTATCCCGAGCATGGGTATGCCCGCCTTGGTGAGACAATTATTATTTTTTAGATGACACCTCCCGATTTTTGGTCCCTGGGCTCACTTGTTCGGCACATTGGTGAAGATTGTTAATGTATTTCGGCCATCAGATGCTCTTCTGACCTCACACATTAGGGGGCATCTGTTATAACCCTAATTTGCACCAGACATGCTTACTTGGCATCAGGCCATCTCAGATTCCTTCTTTGCCAAAACACTGCTAAACAACTCTTCTTAAAAACCCCTTTTATAAAGGCCCACATTCCCTACTCCATTACTGCATGTGTGTACATGTTAGTTGACCCAAGACAACCTGCGTGTACCTACAAAAGCACAAAAAAAGGAAAGTTCCTGATGGAACACACAACTTTGGGTAAGTTAACAAAACCTTTCGTCCATGCATGGCTGGAAGTTTGACCAAATACCTAGCTTCTTCTAGCCTATAAAAGAAGGGTTAGGGGTCCCATTTGGAAGAGGAGAATCATAGTAAAGAAACTATACCTGATTGCACATTCCCTTTGTCCCAACCTTTATCAATCCTTATGGAAAGAGAAATATAGAGAAAATAAGTTGTAGGACAGTTGAAGAGGAGCCCAAGACCAGGTTCGTGGAGCAGTGATTGACTTCATCATTGTAAGTTGATTTGTTGAAGTTAATAATAAAGAAGTACTTTTCCCGTCCCACCATATGAGGTTTTCATGGTTTATTGCATACATATTGATTGAGATTCTAACCCATTAATCTGTAGGTCAAATGCATGTGGAGTTCTTTGTTTTTTTTGTGTGAATGCAGGTCAGCCTTGGGAGGAGTGGTGTAGTCAAAGAGCGATCAAGTGTGAAGAAGTATCGATATCAAATGCCCGAAATAAGGTATGCTCACTTGATCTTCTTAACTACATATTTGCTTAAGAATAATGGGGATTAGGTCTGGGACAATGGTAGAAAGTAGGAATCTTTAGGTCTTTTCTACATGCATGATAAAACCCTAAGTGCTAGTCTGTAGAGGGATTTCCCACTCACAACAGTGAGACTAAAGAAAAGTTTGATGAAAATTCTATTCTCTTGTTGTGAAAGTTAAGGAAGGTTTGCAGGTATGCGATCATATACACTAGGTCTATTACAGAGTTACAAATCATATTTGGATGATGAAATTGATGAGAGATTTTGGTTAAGGTACATGTTGGGTACATGGTTGAGACAAGTAGTTGATGAGTTGGCACATACATGAGGTGTATAGTTGATGATGTTGGTACATATTGATGAGTAGTTGACACATGATTGGTACATACTTGGTACATGGTTGGATGCACTTGTTTATGGTACAAATTGATTACAGGTTGGTGCATGGTTGATGCACTTTTTTATTGTACAGGTTGATCACAGGTTGAGGTACAGGTTGATGCATGGTTGATGCATGGTTTATGCATGGTTCATGTTTATTGGTACATGTTTACAGCAGTATATCTCATAGTGATAGTGTGACAGTGGTTCCATCATTCTACTTCTACTTCAGGGAGGTTTTACGGGGCAAGGACATGTGGTTGTAGCCACCTTCCGGTTGTAGCCGAAGAACATAGGGTGTTGTAGCCTCCTTCTGGTTGTAGCCAGAGAATAGGGGAGTTGGAACTTCCCTCAGGTTGTAGCCTAAGAAACAAGGGGGTTGGAGCCTCCTTCCAGTTGTAGTTGGAAAACAAAGGAAGTTGGTGCTTCCAATGAATGTAATTATTCAACACATATAAGAAAAATCATTCTGTAGTTTTCTCCTTCTTTGAGTTTCCACGTAAAACACTAGTGTATTGTGTATGTGTATGATTGTTCATTTTTTCATTGCTTATTTACTCTGCAGTTATTGTATGATAATGCTACATTGATATAAAACTCGGATTATATGGTTAAAAAGGATTAAATTTCTCTATTACTGATTCACTCCCCCTCTCACTAATCCAACACAACATGTATGTACTATCGCGCAGTAGATCACGTGACAGAAGAGTGCCCGAAGTTGATGATGAAGATCCAGGAGAAGAAGAATCTAAATAACCAAATTGTTCAGTGGATTGCTGCAGAAATAAGGGATCCTGGGAGCAACATCAATATAGTGACTAGAGGAGGAGTGAATATAGGAGTATATGCATAGGATCATAAGAAGGGATCGCAGTCCTAGATTCAGAAGAACACTCAGCCACAACAAAAGTTTGATACAAAAAAGAAAAAAAAAACTTTCATGGAAGAAAAGGAGGAGTTTATGAAGGAGAATGAAGCATCCACATCAAACACTACACCGAGGTATGATACTCCTATTTTTTATATGCCTCAGTCTTTGGATCATACTTACAAAGGAGAGCAAAAAAGAAATTAAGTAACTTAAAGAATTTCCTGGAATCTTTCTTTAAATTACTTAATGATAAGAATGTCATGGATTTGCTTAAAATTGTTATTGAGAAATATAGTATAGAAGAAGGGATAGGAACAAAACCAAATAAGATTAATCAGGTCCATAGAAAGAAAAGAACTAGTAGAGAGTTCAGATTGAATGAAAATATAGGAGACTTTAATAAGGGAAATGTTATGCTAGATTTAGGATCAGATGTCAACATTTTGCCAAACAAGACTTGGGAAGCAATGGGAGAACCTACACTCGAGTATTCTAATATTCAGTTGAAGCTAGAAAACCAGCAGATATTGATCCCCATAGGTAGATTGAAGAATACAACAGTGGATCTACATGGTGTGAGCACCACAACAAATTTTGAAGTAATGGATATGGTGGATGAGTCAATACCATTTCTAGCACTATTGGGAATTTATTGGGCCTTTGGTAATCAAGCCATAATAAATTTCAAGACTAGAAAGATGATATTTGAAGATGGTAAATTTAGGGTAGTAGCACCTTTAGATCCCTTATATTGTGACATATATGTATAAACTGTGCCTGACGATGTTATAGAGGATGATGTAAACCAACTATATAGGACTATTGTGTGAGAGGAAGATTATGTGAATCCAACTGTAGATGGAGTACTCAGTTGGAGGAGTATCAATTCCGACATGTCAGATTCACATACTAGAGTAGAAAATTGGCAACAAAGATTGCATGAAGTCTCTACTAGGAGGTGCACCAAAATTACATGTGTAGTAAGATGGGTTGGGACATAAGTAAGATAGTTTCCCATGTTTACTGAAGAGGAAAATTTATAAAACTTCCTGACAAAGTTTGAATTAGAGGTTTTGGATAATCATAGATTATTAGTGTTGGATATAGCATTGAGGGACACACCTGCATGATGGTGGGGTGCACATAAGGAGGTAATTCAGGACTGGTATCAGTGTAAGTGACTTATGTGCATAAGATTTGGTAGGAGTCAATAGGCTAGACCATTACAGAAGTATGATGGAAGAGGGAACCCAAGACATCATATAAATGATTGTGTCACTAACTGGATATTGGTACCACCAAGGGAATGGACGCATTACCTTATTCATACATTAAAAGGAATGCCTAGTAACTGGTACAAGTAACATGAACTGCCTAGAGAAACTGTGAGTTGGGGCACAATGCAACATGAATTTATTAAGACTTTTGAATTTGAAAGTGATAATCCATGGGTGGATATAATATTACAGAGGATAAAAAAGAACATATTTGAGGAATATGGGGTAGATATAGTGACAATAGACATATATTACATAAAAGAAACAATTGAACAACTAGTTTACTGTTATCAGGTCACAGAGGATGAAGAAGTAAAAGACAACCCACGTGACATACAAATATTAGAAGGGGAAGGAGAAAGAGGATTGGAAGTACCCCAGTTACAATAAGAATAATTTACTGCACCGATGAAGATTAAAAATGTCAATATCGGGACCAAAGAGAAGCCCAAGGTATCCAACATTGGAGATTACTGGGGCAATGAGACAATGGAAAAGATAATTGAATTACTGTGTGAGTATATTGATATATTCCCAACCAAATTTTCAGAGATGAAAGGGGTAGTAGGAGAACTTAGAGAAATGAAGATACCCCTCATACCATATGCAAGGCCAGTTAGACAAATAACATACAGATTAAACCCCATCTATAAGCAACAAGTTAAGGAAGAAATTGACAGAATGCTAGAATCAAGAATCATAGAACTTGTGGAAGAATCATAGTGGGTTAATCCAATGGTGGTCCAGGAAAAGAAGAATAGAGGGAATAGGAGTTGTGTAGATCTAAGGAAATTAAATTATGCATGCATGCATGATCCTTTTCCTACTCCATTTACAGATGAGGTTTTAGAGAATGTGGGAGGAAAGGAAGTATACTCCTTCATAGATGGATTTTCAGGTTACCATCAGATTATAATTTCTCCAGAGTACAGGTACAAAACTACATTTGCAACAGAATGGGGGTCATAATAGTACAAAGTAATTCCATTTGATTTAAAGAATGCACCAACAATATTTTCCAGAGTAGTACTAGTTGCATTCAAGGATTTTATACATAAATTTTTAGAAGTTTATCTGGATGATTGGACAATATTCATTTTATTGAAAGACCATGTAGAAATTCTAAGGTTAATGTTAGAGAGATGTAGGCAATGACAGATTTCCTTGAACATTAAGAAATGTATATTCAATACACCATTTGGCATTCTACTTGGACACATTGTATGCAAACATGGCTTGATAGTAGACCTTGCAAATATTGTTGTTACTGTCAATTTACCACCACCAAAGTTAGTACGCCAATTGAGACAAACATTGGGCCACACAGGATATTACATGAAATTCATAAAGGGATATGAAAAGATTATTGTGCCCATGGAGAAGCTCTAAAGAAAGACATCATGTTTCATTGGAATGATGAATGCCAAGAGATCTTAGACATATTGAAAGAGAAGATGGTGAAAACACCAATTTTGAGCTTTCCAGATTGGACAAAATAATTTCATGTGCATGTGGAAGCTTCATCCATTGCACTTGGAGCATTATTGGCACAACTAGGTGAAGGAGACATTGATCACCCATTATATTTTGTTAGTATAAAGTTATATGAGTCTAAGGAGAATTATAGTACTATATCAAGGGAAGGTTTGGCTATGGTAAATGCCTTACAAAAGTTTAGACATTATTTATTGGGTCATCATTTTAAGATGTTTACAGATCATTCCACTTTGAAGTACCTATTTAACAAGTTAGTGTTGGGGGGAAGGATATGTAGATGGTTGTTCTTATTTCAGGAATATGATTTTGAAATCATAGTAAAACTAGGGAAGCTAAATGCACGACCAAATCATCTGTCAAGAATTACTAATGGAGAGGAGCCAAAGAACTTGGATGATAATTTTCTTCATGCCAACTTATTTTATAATGAGATTGATAATGATTATTTTGATGACATTGTTGGATTCTTGAGCACGAGAATGGCTCCCAAGGAATTTATTGTCACGCAAAAAAAAAAATTGGTAGTGTGTGTTGTAGACTATCAACTATTTGCGGGTCATTTATACACGTTAGGTGTAGATGGAATTTTGAGAAGATGTGTGATGGATGATGAATGCTCCATGGTGTTAGTAGAAGCACATGAAGGAATAAATAGAGGTCACTATGCAGGAAATCCTACAACATAGAAGGTGTTTCATGTAGGATTATGGTGTCCTACAATACATAAGGATGCAAAGGAATATTGCCAGACCTGTGATATCTATCAGAGGGTGGGAAAACCATCCAAAAGGGATGAAATGCCACTTATGCCCCAAGTAACCTTACAAGTGTTTGATAAATGGGATGTGGATTTCATTGGACACATTAATCCAACAACAAGGAGATCAGGAGCCAGATACATCATTACTACGACATAATACTTAACCAGGTGGGAAGAAGCAACCCCAATGAAGGATTGCAGTGCAGAAATTGTAGTGTTGTTTCTCTTTGAGAACGTAGTGACCAGATTTGGATGTCCTAGAATTTTATTGAGTGATCAGGGAACCCATTTTATTAACAGTACAATCAGATCTATGACAAAATAATTCGCTATATATCATCAAAAGAGATCACCTTACCATCCCCAGGAAAATGGTACAGTAGAATCTTTTAACAAGATTCTAGAGAATGTATTGACAAATTTTTTCAAATTGAACAAGGATGATTGGGATGTTAAGGTATCAACAGTGTTATGGGCTTACAGGACTACATGCTAGAAGCTTACAAGACAAACACCATTCAGACTGGTGTATAGGCATGAAGCGGTGGTTCCATTGGATTATTTAATACCTATTCTACACATTGCAGCAATCACCAACATGACATAAGAAGGTACTACATAGGAAAGATTGGATCAACTGATGGAGTTGTAAGAAGACATAATTTTAGCAGGATTTCATGAGGAGGTACAGAAAGAAAAGGACAAATCTTGGCATGATAGGCACATAAAGAAGAAATTTTTTAAGGAAGGAGATCTAGTTCTCCTCTATGACAACAGATATATACAAACCCTAGGAAAGTTCAAAATGCATTGGTTAGGTCCTTATCAGGTGGAGGCCATTACAAATTGAAAGATATTGTAGGAAAGAATCTCAGAGGACTGGTGAATGGCAGTTGACTGAAACTGTATCAAGACAGTTGACCTAACAAACTAAGGTAAAAACATAGAGAAAATGTATGATTGTACATATTATATATAGTAGATGTTAGAAGAAAAAGAAAAAAATCCATAAAAAGAAGAAATATAAAAAAAGACAAAAAGATAGAAGAATATTAGAGGGTTTTTGATGAAATATATTTGTTAGCATTAACAGTGTGCCGCAGAAAAACCTGTGTTGAAGGCACTGCATGCTAGAAAATAGTTGGAAGACACAAAAAGTGGAGCGCACAGGAAAAAGTGAAAAAGTGACAATTGTTAGTGTGAAACAACTATCAATACACTGTCCCGCTATAAAGTCCAAAAAAGGGGGGATATGTGGTCATTTGTGTTTTTTTTCGCTAAGGAGAAGAACATAGAGCATAGATTAAATAGGAAAGAATTAGAATTCATGTTAGCAAGTGGTGAATTAGAATTCAATAGTCCAAATTTTAGCAGAATGTAGCCACTGAGGGTTGGAGCGTCGAGTAGGGTCGAGTAAAACACAAGAAGTAGTGATTGGGTGACACAAATAGGGATGCAATATATGCCCATAGTCATGGACTTGGATGAGATTCATACACCAAAATATGATTCACACACCATGTAAGTTGAGGAGGAACAAAAACCCATCACAGGAGGTTGGGCAACCGAAAAAGGACGTATAGAGGACAAAATCCAACGAGTCCAGAGGAAAAGGGCCACAACAAGGATAACATGCCACATATTTAGTGTAGTAGAGCCTAGATACATAAGAAGGTAATGAAAGAAATCACCAGGGCATACCATAGGTTGAGGTGTTGTCCCCACAAGGGAAGAAGAAGGCACGAACTGAGAGAAGTGTGCAAAGAATATCATGCACACAACCGGAGTTGGAAATAGTCATGCCAAAAATCCCAAAGGGAGTAAAGCAAGACGATGAGATGGTGGGAGGAGTAGACACCATTAAATAATCCAATCATGACGTGGCTGGCACAGCCAAATTCCCAGATTTGGCACAACATAACTATATGGAGAGTAGAGGAGAGGGCCCATCAGGCCTGCCACTTTTGTAGCCTGCAAGTGGATCATGGGGCTATAAAATACAGGGATCATGAATTTTTTGGATATACTACACTTTGGGCACAGTAAACACATCAATGGATGTGTGAAGAAACTCCTAGCAAGGGTGCATGGAGGAATTTTGTGGATGGATAGGCCAATTCCTATTGATTTTGACTTGATCACAACAAACACCAGGCTACCCACAGATGGGGAGAATCCAAAGAAGTACTTAGAGGATAAAACTAAAGTAAAATCTATCTTCGAAAAAATCAAGGAAAAGAATGGCACGAAGAGAGGAAATAGGGGAATCAGGATCAGTGACATAAATGATCCTGCGACAAGATTTGCTATAAGGTTGTTAGGGTGAAAGTTAATGTGCAAGTGTAGGAAGGAGGAAGTATTAGAAGGAGTGGTAGCAGCTGCAGCGAAGTGCACGAAGGTGAGCTCGATGAGTTGGGCCCCTTATATACTTAATTCTTTCTTGGAGGATTGTAAGGACACATAGGACTAGGGCTCTGAGTTCCACTACTCATGGTTACTCATCCTCATTGCACTTGTAGGATGGCAAGAATTGACGTATAGTATGTTCATGTAGAGAATAGGAAAGTGTGGCACAACACGCTACACATCTCTTAGAATCAAAACACACCCAAAGGTGAAGAAAATAAACATCAATGTATTCACTTTATACTTGCCGAAGATCCAAAACCGCATAGCTGACACATGGAGGATTTCCCCAGATATTGTCCAGGAGTTTGGATAGATAGCAAATTTTCAAGCATCGTGCCATAACATGTGGGTACAGGCGAAGAGAGACCCAGAAAAGGAGTGGCTATAGTTGAGCTACTACGTGATGACACAGGACATACATATGGAGGTCCATGAGTGGGCTGAGGAATGGAAAGTGAGAGTGATCCCAAGGATAGTTCCAGGAGGACAGACTTAGATGTAGGACATAATAGTCCCTATGTAGAAGACATGCACAATTGGTGCGAGAAAAAAGAATAATTTCACACAAGGCCAAGTGGGGGGAAGTAACCCCATACAAAAGAAAAGAAGGATGTAGAATAAATCACAGTGTGGTTCTACACGGGATCCATTGTGCACAGAGCATGCACCAAGAGGAACAACAGAACATGTGTGTGTTGGAGAAGAAAGGGAAGAGACATAGGAAATACCCATTGAGGAAGAAATTGGGAAGGATATATGCATGGATACATAGATGCCAGAATCATATGAGCCATTAGATGCCCAAAGGAAGAGGACATGGGAGAAAACAAGTGGCTCTAGGAAGAAGGAAAAGGCCCACAAAAAACCACTGGAGACATCATTGACATCAGATGATGTGGAACTAATAGCCACGACAATTGAATACCAATTGTTAGAGGTGTGGGAGAATGCATAGAACCACATGGCTTCGATTCCGGAGAAAATACAGGAAGTGAAAATTGCATTGGAGCAGTTGAGGATTAGAGCAGAGAAGTCATCAAAAGAAAAATTGAAAAAAACTAAGGAAGGAATTCTTGTTGGAGAAACAATGCAAATTATAGCGCATGGGAGCGCCAATTTTATCATAACTCCTGAGATGTTGTTCATCGATGAGGAGGAAGCATAGATTCCCTTAAAGGAAATCGAGACATTGGACTTGGAATTGCCCAATATCCCGACGAAGGTTCTCTATAAATTACAAATAAGTGTCATGCAAGAAATTCAATCTAGGGAAAGGTTTGATGCGACGAATATACAGATAGCACAGGAGGAGAATATCACACTGAAGGAAGCAACTAGCCAATAAAGGAAGGAAAATAAGACAGCGCAACAAAAAGTAGAAGAGATGGAGAAGTACATAGGTGCAGTATTTCGAACCATCTCAAACATTGTAGAATCATAGGTAGTATCTACTGAAGAGAAAATGAGGAAAATAGAGCAGGACTTGGAGAAGTACAAGGACCAAATAAAGGAGTTGGAGGAGAGCATAGTACCTACTACTCCTCTAGAAGTAAGAGTGCAGCAAGAAAAATATGCAACAGAATCTGTGAAAAGTATAGCGCATGTCATACATAGGATGCCAGAGCTGTTGGAAAAAAGTGGCCAATTGTGGACACAACTCTTAGAAGATGGAAGCTTGCAAGACTTGCAAGAAAGGGAAGAGAAGGTACATGCAGTAATGGAAGAATTAAAATATCGATAGAAGTCAATGTCACTTCAAGAAAAAATTAAGACAGTTGTAGAAATGAATATCCTACAAGCTGAAGAGAAAGCAGTGCAGGCGCAAAAAATTGCAAGACAGGCTCAGCTAGAGCCTCTGCAGGACAAGGCGAAACAACTAGTCATGGAGATCGATGTAGCAAAGACAAGGGTGGAATAGATAGGCTTGGTGGGAAGAGATATATTGAAGCCTCTAGTCACCGCACAGGTGGTGTAAGATAAATCAAGCTAAGGAGAAATTCTAGCATATAGCATAGATGTATGACGCATTGGCATAGGAAGTGAAAGATGTAGGAGTATGTGAGTGACTCGAGATGAGTCATGATGTCGGTGTTGGAGGCTTGTTGGTGTGGGACAATTTTGGGGAGAATCAAGGAAGTTTTGAAGGAATCAAAGCAGCATCGGAAATAGAGGAAAAGAAGTTTCAGAAAAGAGGAAAAGAAACACCGAGAAAAGCAGTTACTTTGTGGACAAACTGTTGCAGAGCAGTTGGAAAGAGAACAAGCGTTGACTTGGAGTAACGGTTGGATCGAGGACTAGTTGAGATTGATTCAAGGAGAAAGTGGAAAAACCTAATCCGCTTAGGGTTAGATTTTTTGTAAGGGATTTGTCCCAATTTTTGTATAAGTAGAATGTATTAGGACAATGAGATGTTGGTCCTTTTCTATTAGTGAGTTAGCCATTTCAGACAGTTAGATAGTAGAGCAGTGAGAAGTTCTTGGTCTTGTGGAGAGACTTTTGCGATCTGTGGAGATCGAATGTAATGGTAGAAGAAATGTACAATGCGTAGCACTAGCTTTTGCAAGAATATGAATAAAAATATAACGCGACAAATCTTTGTGGACGTAGACCCAGGGGGGTGAACCACGATATATCTATGTTTTGTGTGAATGTATGCAGCGTTTCTGATTGTATTTTATTTAGTAAGTTTATGATGAAGATGTTAAATGATAAAGGAAATAACATTATGCACTAAGAATGAACTAATGGAATCTGCAGAATAGCTCTAATTAAATGAAGGTTATAGCTAGCATTTAGATCTGAAGCTTATGGTGTTGTAGATGAATATTTATCATGGACTACATGCAGTTATAATGATTAATGAAGTTTGTTGGTCATATACTGTGTCACTGGTAAGAGTTAGAGTTAGCATAATATATGGGTATTCGAGGGTTAGTAGTTGAGCGTATCTAATGCCTCAGAGAGAGAAACACATCCCATCCCAATGTTACAGACATATGAGTTCTATGGCCACCCATAGAAGCCATCTCGGGTGAGACTGCGCAATTCACTTTGTGTGCTGTGTTTCCTTCTGGTATCCAAAAGGGCCGATGGTCGAAGGTTTGTTAGTAATCCTGTAGTTAGAACCTGGGTCAACCCATAAGTCAAACGAACACCATGACGGAGTCACATCCAGGTAAATCCCCCTTAGATAAACCCTCAACATCCAAAGCTATGAAATCCCATCCCCCAAAGACTTTTTTAAATTAAAAATTAGAGGCTTTCCCATCCCCATAGTTTCTTGCAACAATATAATCTCCAAGATATCAAAATTAATTAATCTTTTGAGGGACAATTGTTTATACTATCCTCGTGGGAATCTAGCATTTTTTGACAATATATTCATGAGGAAACTTCTGATGGGGCATGTCCCACTCTATGTACCCCAGTTATCAGTATTTTTTACATTGGTTAATTTATTTTATTTCGTGTTCCATAGATCATTTTAAATGGGACTTCAAACCAAGAGAGAGAATACCAATTTTTCCTAAGGCATTTGACCCCATACCCCCAGTAGGGAAACATTCTTTAGGAATACATTCCTTTTTTCTAAGTACGTAGTAAGGATAATTTTCAGGATGTAAATTTGTATTAAAACGTGGAACCCTAGCCTAATATTACTAGTCCTTAAAATGAAAAATGTAAAATGATTGGCGATAGTTTTGTAAAAATATTCAAATTTATAAGGATTTTATATAGTTTCTATAAAATTTTGGCGATTTTTAAGGCAAATAATTTTATTCTATAGAATTTGGGTGAATCATTTTTAGAAAAAATGGAAATTGATGAATCTTTTTTTGGGAAAAACCATGGAAAATTAGACCCTAAAATCATCTATGGTAAGTAGTGACCTCCCCCACCCCCCCCCTCAAGACTATAATTCCAAAGAGTAAGAAGTTGACTTCCATGTGACCCCCTTGTCTCCACTTGTCACATACCCATTACCTAATTCAGATTTTTTTTTTTTCGGTCTTCTACCGGACCAGAAATCCCTAAATATCCATGGAGGCCCAGCATAAGATGGCTCTTTCTCTCTCCTTCTCTGTTCCCATGTGATCGCGGGTCATGACCACGGTTCAATTTGAACGCAGTGCCTATTTGTATTCCATGCCTCGGCGCTACAGTAATGTCTAATCATTCGACTCTGCAACTGCCGAACCCCGACAGGGCTAGCGACCGGCCAATGGGGACGAATCCCTACAGGGTCAACAAATGGCCAATAGGGACAAATCCCAACAGGGGTAGAGAATCTCCAATGAGAAAAGGCCACGTCACGCTGTTAAGGGTAATACAGGCGGCAGAAAGGGGAACTCGACACGGTAGTCGACATGACAGGTGGGGGGGGGGGGCACTTCACATGCCAC
>ML777256.1:661014-722881 GCA_009831015.1 Picea engelmannii
CTTAGTCGTAGATCTGGGCAGGTGGACTCTGGTCGTCCAGATCTGCTCACCACTAATCCTAAAGCATATTCACGTCCTGGCTTAATTTGGCATCTTATCTCCATATCTAAGGGTCATTACAGACCCTAAGATCCTCTGAAAGAATCTCGTCCGTTCATCGGGGTTGATCATTAGGAGAATCTGGACTCTCAATCACGAGACTCCCGAATCCTCGATCCCCAGTTTTTCGATGCTGTTAATCTCTCGACACGTGGCCTCTGTCAATCGGATGGCTCAGATCTACTCCGGGGTTTCCACCATGGGAAATCTCGAACTCTTGTCAACAGGAATCCCGATTCCATGATTCCCGATTTCCCGAAATGGGATATCTTACGACACGTGGCCTCCGTCAATCAAACGGCTCAGATCTACTCCGGGGTTTCCACCATGGGAAATCCTGAACTCTTGCCAACAGGAATCCCGATTCCGCGATTCCCGACTTCCCAAAATGGGAGATCTTACGACACATGGCCTCTGTCAATTAGACGGCTCATATCTACTCTAGGGTTTCCACCATGGGAAATCCCGAACTCTTTCCAACAGGAATCCCGATTTTGCGATTCCCGATTTCCCAAAATGGGAGATCTTACGACACATGGCCTCTGTCAATCAAAGGGCTCATATCTACTCCAGGATTTTCACTATGAAAATTCCCGACCTCATGTCATCGTGACTCCCAATTTCACAAATGCTGATATCCTGATGGCCACGCCTCTCATCGGGACTTTCAACCTCTTGTTCATAAGGGATTAACCCTCATGCATCTCTTAACAGATCCAACGACTATCGGGTTTTCTAGATAAGATCTAATGGCTCAGATCTGTCCCACCTTACACACTCTTCCACTATTTCATGGATGTGGAAAAATCAATGGTCCAAATGTTCTCATGGACCGTGGGGGTCTACGATCCGGATTTCCTCTCTATTCACGAAGATAGAGGAAAAAAGGGCAAGGTAAGTAACACCCTTATTTCTTTCGTCAACCTAACGGTCGTGAATGAACATGGGCCTTCGGACGGAATCTCGTCCGTTGATCGATACTTATCCCTACGCTGCTACTTCATGATTTTAAGAAGGTCATTCCTCCTCGTATAGGGTTGCTAAGACTTGCACAACCAAGTCTTTTTTCCAGCTTCTTGGTAAACCTTTCCAAGGAGGGAATCTCTATGAAGAGATCTATTCTGGGGCATCCCTGGAGAGAGATAAGGGTAAACAACTTCCCGAGAACGGGCTGGAAGTCTAACTTGGTTCAACTTATGCATAATTAACTTCATTTATCAACATAAGCCATGCGTGATTTTTCTGTTATAAGCATATACAACTACTAGAACTAATCAAAACACTACTCAGACATTCTTAAAATGAAAACATTCACAGTTCCGCAGCTTATGAGCATAATTATAAAAAATACATATATTTCAATGTGCCAGAGGCAAAACACTTATCAGAAATAACACCAGGGTTAAATAACTGCTGAGAGGGGTGCTCGTTTCCACCCAACCGTAGGCTTAGCAAATCCTAACAGATTTACCACTAGCCACCCCCGAGTGGAGACCACAATGCTGTGAGATTGCGTCTCCATTTTCCAGTGACCAGGAGCGAAGTTTGCAATCCTTCCTCTCTGCTATCACTCACTCTTCATATTGCCAGAGTTCTCCCCTCGCATCTGCCCCCCCAATCACTTCTACCCTATGCCTTATCCTCTTGCGAGGTTGCGTGTGGCATGATTACCCTCACACTGGCCAGTCATGATGGCTCTACGGATGGGTAGTTCACCTCCCCATCCCTCATTAATTCTTGAGGAGCCATCTACCTACCAATATGCGAGGCATTTAATTCAGGGCCAATGAGCTGCTTTTGGTTCTCCAGGCTAGTGGAGTCCAAATACGGTATTAATTCTCGGTGGAAGTTAATGCCACCTTTCCATGTGCCTTCCACTGCCATCGTGGTCTCTTTTCTGCACATCCCCTCTCAGCAGTCTTGCAATAAAATTCATAATGTTATTCACATTTATTGACCTTTTACTCAAGGTCTATTTACATCACATATTCACATTTATGATTTTGCCATAGTTCTTGGCCAGTCCAGTTATTTTTACAAACTGGGGGAAACAGGGTGTTACACCACTAATCCATAGGATCATGGTCATCTTCTGTATTAACTAAAGAATCCTCTACTAGTTCGTCATGGTTAGGTCTTTGAATCGACTTTGGAGGTCTACCCTAGGGTTTTTTAGTAGGGACATTCTTCCCCAAACCTCGTGATATTAAACCCCTCAATACCTTGTCATTTGAAATGGAAAAGGAGGGAGAATTGAACACCTTACCTAATGAAGTTGAATCGTCAATGGCATGGTTCTTGTCATCCTTTTTGTTGTAGGAAGGTACACCCTAAGAAATACCTACATATCCAATTTCATTAGGATCTTTATCAGTTCCCCAAGGGAGACTCAAACTAACTATAAAAGAAATAGACATGTCCCCAATTAGTATGTTAGAGTTGCACTCAAATTTGGATTTCTTCTCCTCTACATTAGTGGAACCTTGCAACACTCTTCGTTCCATGCATTGGAAACCATCAATACTAAACTCCTTCATTAATCCTTCATCTTCCTCATCTCTTAGCGAGACCTCCTTCTTCCTTCATACCCTTTTGGTGTAGGGTTTGGAAAAATATTTCAGTAGATTTCCATACAAATGGAACATCGAGCATCAAAAAGATATGTTGACACAGTCCAAAATTTGCAAGTACCTCTTCTCTTCAAAAACCAAATCCGTTTTGTCAAAAAAACCTCTACTTACATCAAGATCAACTAATGTCCTTGCAATTTACATGTAACCTTCATAGAGGAAGATATCATCCATGAGAATAGTTTTTCCAATATGGTTTCCAATCACATGTAAATTTTGAACAGTCCAGAATTTCATGGAGATCCTTGGAAGTTTTATCCACATAGGGGTGTCTGACATGGTATCTTACCTAGAATAAAAAAGAGGGTTCTAGGAGTTTATGGATAGGTATGACCTATCCATAAAAAAAAAAAAATTTATATATAAACCACATCTTCTTCATTACGAAAGTCAAAACCAATCCAACGTCTTGTTGATAGGTGAGTTGGTGGTGTATAGAATAAAATTGGAACCTAATTCTCCTCTATCCATCTCAGAAGGCAGTCCATCCCTACAAACTTTGCCTCCAAAGTGCGTCCTGAAAGGTCAAAGATATGTTTGACTAAAATATCTTCCACAACAACTAAGGAAACATCCCCTCCTCAACTTCTAATGACCTTACATCATTTCCACTTCCTTTGATCGATGCCCTCTCTGCACTACCCTTCATGCAAGTGAATCAAGTCAACCCTTGAACCAATGAACCCAAAACCTTCTTCATAGGCCAAGAAAAACACCCATTCCTTTGGAACTTTTTCAACATATCCTTTATCCATCAATTCTAGAGGGTTCTATCACATAATAGAGTGTTCTTTATCCAAAAATTTAACTCCCAAACTAGAAGAATCAACTAGAGATGGTAAACCCAAAGTCTTGGCCTATTTAGAAGGGCCATTATAAAAATCCACAATTTGGTAATCAAGCATCTGTACCACCATTATTAACACTTATCATGTCATTTAATCATGGACTCAAAAAACCTGTACCTTCACATTGTTTAAAGTATGGAGAAGTGGTTTCATCTCCCCCTAATGAATAATACATATTCTCCACAATGGATGCTACACTTGGCAGAGAAAAAAATACTTGGTATTTGGATTGAACATCATATGAATAATCCACCAATTGGACCTCTTCTTCCATGGTCATATGCTTCTAATCCACCACTAGTAAAAGTTCTGATAATGTAGTTGAATCACGAGCTTATTGAAGACAATAATGTATTATTGAATGGATTATTTCGGACATTGAAAAATATGGAACCATCAACAATTGAAGTTGTGGAGATATCCAAATGGATAAAAAAAAATTCAAAGAGCCTACAAAGTGTGTCACAATGGATAATAGGTTTGGGATAAACTGAGGTGATGGTAGAAAACCATCAGGATTAGGAAAAAAAACCTACCATAGAGAGAACCCAAAGATAATAACCATCCTCATCTACATAAAATCCCTATCCCAGAGATCGCCTCGACCCACTCATTTCTTTATCAATTCCCTCACCACCTCCATAACTATAAATATATATCCATCCATTTCATATAAGGGGTTTTAATGCAAAAATAACCACAGATAAATCACCATGAGTGGGGTAACGCTAGCCCATGTGTTACCAAGGCCATCGGATAACCAAGTTATTATCAATGTAGAACCATGTGTGAACTATTTGATCTAACCACAGAGAAACCCTACCTCATGATTCATTGTGTGTGTATCACCATAAAACCAATGTATTATCACCATAGAGATGATTTTGTATCACCACATAATCGTTTGAAATTTTGAACTCACTGCAACCCTAGACTGCACATCACTATAATTTGTGAGCCATTTGATCACACCACAAAGAAACGATATCTCACACCATCATTCCATCAAACATTCTTCGATTCAAAACCCATTATACTTCACCATAGATTAGCTATACTTCTCCATAGATTCTCCTCACTAAAAGAGAACATACTTCATGGTAGACCCTTACACACACACACACACACACGAATAAGCCATTGATGCAGGAGCATCTCTCCATGCAGCCAGCCAGCCAACCACGTCAGAGTGCACGCATTCAAAGGATGAAGGGAGGCACAGCCTCATTTATATTTGTATTGAATGTAATTAAATGGTTTAGGCTGGTGAGCCATAGGAAGCCGTGCTTATACAGGCGGTGTTTAGGATCGGCCTTTATGGTAGATCTGGCTGAAATCTAGTTCTGGATAGAAGACTAGACAACCCATTTATTGTATTTGATTGTAAATTAATTAGAGTAGGTAAATCCTGGAGGGAAGGCTAAGAGCACCTCAGGTAAAAGAGATAGAGAGATCTCATTTTGAGGAGAGAAGGTACATGTAGATAGAATGCATGTAGAGTTGAGGAGAGCTCGGGAACACCTTGTAAAATATACAGGCATTTGCCAATTGTTAATATATGAACAGAGAGCAGTTTTTCCTGCATGATATTCTGTTTATGTGTGTGCCTGTAAGTGTTTTCCTTATGCTGTTATTATATGCTGTTATTATACCTTTGCAGGTAGTGTGTTTGATTTCAGGTTTGAGAGGTCTTTGAGGGTTCATGCCATGAGGGTGTGACAGAGTGTTGAGACTCTGAATACCAGTGCAAGGGTGGATGCACTTCTGAACTCGTGAGGTTTCAGACAAAGATGTGCTGAGAGCACCAGCCTTGAAGTCAACAACTCATGCAGAAGGAGGACTTGTGGGGTTACTGAACACCTCATTAGACAAGGCAGTGTAGCTGAGACACTGTTGTCGACAGAACCTTTGAGAAGTTTTGTAGGAGCTCTACCAAGAAGGGGTCGGGCGTGTGTACAGAAGTGCACTGAGGAAAGAACTTCGCTGTGAGTTATGAAGGACAAGAATTCTGTTGAGGATTCTGAGGAGCTCCATCTGGAGGACGTCGAGCAAAGCGTGTAAGTGCAAGGAGAAAGCGTAATTGTTGGGTGTTCTGTGGCAGCAAAGCTCCGCCAGGAGGGCGTTGAGGAAGGTTGTAGACAGACACGAGGAGGAAGGAACTCTTTGAGTTCTATCATCTGAAGGAAGCATCCACTGAGGGATATTTTACTGGGTTACTGAATACCCAGAGTACTTAGCAATAGGTTGCTTGAGTTGGAAGACTGCCAGGAAGCCTTATATTCTCCATCTGCGAGAGAAAAAGAAGAAGAATCGAGCTTCTGTAGAGGTCGAAGCTACAGGAGGAGCTTAGGACGGATAGCGCTTTTCACGCAAGGACTTCTATTACAGGAAGTGCATAGAGTCCGGATGACTTCTACACTTGGAGAGTCGTTGGAGGCCGAGCACAGGGAGCGCATGTGAGAGATCTCTGAAAGAGTCAGGGTTGATAAAGCTCAGGAAGAATAGTTCCTTACAGATAGTGTGGAACCGGTCCTGGAGGGATTCGAACTAGAGAGCTTTGAAGTGGAGGAGATCTCCAAGAATAAAATCAACGGCCAGGGTTCGCAGGCGAGGCTCGCGAAACCCCGTCGATCGTCCGATCATGGAGAAGCCAAGCGGGAGTTAACCCTTGGGTGTGGAAGGAATATGCCGTCGGATTTCGGCATATCGGGGATCGGCCTTCGGCGTTTGATAAGGCGAGAGTTCATGCTCGTCGAAATCGCGAGAACCGATTTCCCGATTTAACGGGAACCGTTGATCAGGGCAAGGACAGGTGGCGTGCGATCCCGAGAAGTCGGACTTCGGGGTTTTGGCGTTCGGCGTTTCGGGGTCTTCGACCACGACGAAAAATTGTATCGTGGATTCGCGATCCGCGAAATCCCGAAGTGACGTGGCATGTGGGACCGTGGTTGCTAGTGGAGTACAGGTGGAAGCACATCGGCATATTGGGGATCGAAGTCCCGATAGAAGGAAGAGGTGGAGGTGTCGAATCCACACGTGCCATCGCATATCGGCATATCGGAGTTCGGGGTTCGGGGATTCATAGTGTAAGTGAATCACGATTTCATATCGGTCGATTTCCCGATAGGGAAAGCCCCAACGGAACTGAGTGTTGAGTCGTTGACCATCGAGATTCAGGGAAGTGAGAGACCCGATCTCGTGGGTGTTAACTCGCGAATCCACGAGTTCCGATTTCCCGATTCGCGAAGGGGAGATCGCCGAAGGAGGATACTGTGGGTAACTCCCGAGGGGAGTTGGAAGAGTCTTCGACTCTTCGGGCCCGTGGTTGAAGGACATCCTGGTGGGAGCGGCTTGCTCGTTGAGGGGCAGGTTGCGTCAGCCATCATGCACAATATCGATAATATTACAATTATTATCACTTCTAAATTTGAGGAGAACATGTGTGTGATAAAGACTTAGTGGATAAAATGAAATTAAGATACTATAGGGATGTGGTCAACGCTAATTTATGAGAACAAAAGCACCTCTCATTTTTTAGAAATGCAAAGAAGAAAATCAACATTGTTGAAATAATAACAAACTCTCACGAGCTACATGGTGAAACTAGGAGTTGGACAATTCCCAAAACATTGTGGGATGAAATAATCTGTCATCTTTGTGACCATGGATGATTTTAAGGATGGAAATTTATTTTAAAATGTATGAACCTTGGTGAATATTACTAATCTTTCATATGCCAACTATAAATGTTTAGCGATATTTTTGTAAAAATATTCAAATTTATAAGGATTTTATATTGTTTATATAAAATTTTGGTGATTTTTAAGGTAAAATAATTTTGTCCTTTAGAATTTGGGCAAGTCATTTTTAGAATAGTGAATATTTTTTTGGTAAAAACCATGGAAAATTAGACCATGAGCTAAATTTAGCCCCTAAAATCATCCTTGTTTGTGACACTAAGAGGTAAGAGATGAAAAACACTTCCTCTTATATTTCCCTAGATATACCCATATTAGATTCCAATTTAAAAATATTTGTTTGTGACAATAAAGACCTTCCTAACCTCCTAATTCATCAAAACTATGGTGATCTTGGAAGGATTCTCTCAATGCTTTTTGAGCATAGAAAAACAATTTTAAAGAAATCAAAGTGATCCCTTACCTTCTTAAGGTCCCATAGAACAATTGGTCTCAGTTGATTTAATCATCATCATACACACACACACACACACACATATAATTGAAAAAAAAATAAAAAATTATAGTTAAAACATTTCAATGGCATGTTCATGTATAATAACTTCCATGCTCAATATGAAGTTGACATGTAACATGCTAATTTTATAATACATATAAATATCATATATCTCTCTCTTTTTAATCTTTTAAGGAAAAAATATGGGGAAAAATTATCCAACTTCATATTCACTATGTTTTAATGATAAAACTCAAAACACCTAAAGGGGTTGGATCCAATGGTCAAATTTATGTCAATTCCCGCTAGCTCAATCGGTTCAGTTGTGGTTTTCATTTGCTAGGCGACCCGTGTTCAATATGTTAAGCGTTGGTGTAGCCCAAGGTTGAGTGCACATTTCTAACAAAAATAAATAAAAAACTCAAAACTTAAAATGTATGAACATTTAAATATGTTAAAATATTTTTTTTAATTATTGTTAAACTATTTAACTCAATCATTTAAATTACTCTATTCACCTATTTCTCTTTTGTTATTACTATCATTAATTATAAATATTATATATTTTTATCAAACTAATACATTACACACATTATAACATTTCTCTCATTTCAAACTAAGAACTAATCCTTATGACAATAATCCAATATATACCCTAAATTTGATAAAACAATTATTAAGAGGTGATAACAAATTAAATATACATCATATTTCCTACTTAAAATCAAGCATGGATCTGAGAATTCAACATGTTTAAATTTCACACATCAAGTGGAGTAAAGAGCCAAGTCTTTCTTTCCACTTCTCCCTATTATAGCAAGATTTGCCTCACCATTGCTATCCTGCACAGATGGCCTTTTTCCATTTCCCTTTGCAGACTTATCATCCCCTTATGATGAATCCAAAGATAAAAATATACATTTTTCCACATATACTCTCCCTATCTGCTATCCAAGATGTGTATACGCTTGTTGATCCACTACAACCCGCATACATCGGGATTTGTGCTAGAAAATACAAAATAAGGTCAGGTTTCCATGTCACGACAGGAGATCTCTAATCCTTGGCCTTCCACATATTGGAAACATTCTGAATCGACCCTTTAGTTGCATCCTGAAGGCTATAAGAGCACAATTTTGACCTATGGAAAAAAGGAGAAAGCATTCAACTTTGAGAGAAAAGTTACTCTGGAGAAATTACTTCATCTTGAGTTTGCATCCCTTTGTCCCTCAAGTATGAACACAATGTTCATCCCCCAATATTTTTCCCTATTGTTGAGAAAACCTCATTTCCTCTTTCCTATGAGCTTGCCTTTGGTGGAGGATTGAAGTGGTGGAGACCCAGTTGGAAGGAACTTGGTTTCTTGGTTTCAAACCGTGCTGACACAGAAGTATGTATCGTTGTCACTTCTTCTAATCAATTATTAATAGAAATACTCCTTTCCCGTCCTATTGATATCTTTCAAATATATGATTATTATCCATGGGTGTGTTTGTAATGTTTATTAATGGATTATGCCATCTGATGTGATAACCCCTTTTATATTATCACTGTATACTTGCTATGCTTGTTTGTTGAGAACTTCTTATAGGGATAAATCTTTGGGTTAAAGTGCTCAACGGTGGAACATCATCAAACGTTAGATCGAGGTAGGCCTCTTTCTTATATTGCACATTAGTTTATATAGCATATGTTGGAATTGAGTTGATTTCTATAGTCATACCTGTTTGTTATGGTTTACCCTTGGCCATAGAGAGTTTTTCCCTTGTAACAGAAATGGAGACTCCACTGGGGAGAGATCTTCCTTCTAAGGGTCGAAGTACTTTTTCTTCTTACATTTCTCTTTTTCCTTTGTGCTTCTTGCCATATCACTGCTTGACATGTCCTGTTCACTCTGGGTCTAAGTTTTTAGCCTTTTTTCCTTACCTAGCCTTGTTTTAAAGAATATACGCCCTTTTTTCCTTGATAGTCATGTATACACACTTGTTGTCTCACTGCAAGAAGCGTATATATGCTTTGTTCTCCTGAACAATCACGTATACCACTTCCCCTGGCTCGTTTGCTTGGTTTAGTGACTATTGGGTAGGATTTAAAGGTTGTTGACCCTTGTTAGTTCTCTGTAGTGTCTGTTGAGATTATCTGGGATGATAGGAAACCTGTTTAGAGTTGAATTTTTGGGCGGAGTCTTTCTCTTTTTTTTTCCATTTTTTTTTTGTCCTTGTTCTCTGGACTGTTTGCATGGTTTCTTGGTATTCTCCTCAAGTTATTGCTTTTATACACAGTAGATTTTATATATTAGGTTGCTCATCAGTCCATGCATTTTCTTTTTAGTATATTGAAAATACAAAAAAATAGGCATTTTGCATTGGTTGGCATTTTCATCTTTGAATCTTTATCATTAGCTTAGCACATTTAGTGAGAGATTGCATTTTAATTCTGAATTGCAGATTTGAAATTGAAGGCTATATTGTTCTTATTAGCATATCATTCATTGAAAAGTTAAATATAGAATTTGCATTATATACATATTTATTTTCTTGCAGAGTCATAACATCATGAGTTTCACTTCCATACCTTTTTGAGTAACCACGGACAATAAAATTTATGCTTTAAACTAAAATTGATTAGTCACAATTTTATTTTTTAGGGTGCACAAACTAGCCTAGGATTTAGTGCCTTGGAATAGGATCTTGTGAGTAAAATTCTCCAAGGAAATTAAATCAACATACATGTTCGAGACAGGAAGTTGAGAAGTCCATTGTATAATTGGTAATATCAGGAGGCTCCACTCACACCAGAGTTAATCACGATGTCGCGTGAAGTTAGTTGAATGGATAACCCCTGGATACTCACCTAGCGTCAGAGATATTTCTGTGGATTTATTTGTATTTGGGGATCTTGCTAGTACCCATACCTCTGTGAGAGGCGGTTCTTTCAAGGTTTCGGGATTTGCTACCCTACCCATATGGTGATCCGAACTTATGACTACTCGCCTGTGCATCGGTTATACAATGGTTGATTTGTTACTTGACTTAGGTATCTCATAGGTTACTTGCAGGGGTTATTTTTCTTGTATCCTAAGTCAGATAGGGGTCAGACAACACACAAACTTTATGGAGGATTACCTCTCTAGGGGGATCTGACCGACTGGTTGTTAAGACTACAAGGTCCCTTATAACTGATTTTTTTACCTCCAAACTTTAGCGGGGAGTCTCAGGTCCCTCTTGGGCGAGACATACCTTCTTTAGAGAGGGAGGCCACTCAACCACTTGGGCCCGTTTGAATGCATATTGGCCGTTTGGATTTTTGGTATGCTCTTTGACTACTAGTTGGCCTTAGGATATATTTTTAATCATTGGAGAGTCATAAGTCATCACGGAGTCGGACTAGCTTCCTCCCAGGTCCCGTCGGTTGTTACAGTTACCAGCGGTTTTTGAGTTCTTTCCTTCTAAAAGGTGTAGAGTTATCAGGAGCGGTACACACACATCCACTTTTCAGACTTATGGTTCCACAAGGATGAGTACCGATTCTAGTCTTCAGAACACTAGGAGTTCTTCGACTCCCATACCCACTATAATTAATGGCACCCCTTCGACACCTGCAACCACTACAGTTTCAGTGTCGACGACTTATATTGGTATTATGGCTCGGCCTGTAGTTAATGCTTCATCTCTTTCCTAAAACCCTTTTGGGGGTTTTGGCCACTCGTCAAGCTACAATGTTCAGACAATCCCTATGGCTTCTATTCCATTTTCTTATGGTATGCCTAACTTCACTTCACAGTTGTTTACTACCATCCCAACTACTAGCCCTAATGATATCTTTGGACTTGGGGGCACTACACCTCCTTACACTTCTTTCCCGTTTGGTGGTTCTCATATTCCCCAAGTGAATACTAATGTAGGAAGTGCCCCTATTATTAACCCCGGGTCTAATCCTTTTATGCCTGGATGGAACAACCCAGCTGGTGGACCAACTCCGGCCTATATCCCTATCCCCTCGGTGTCGATTCCGACCAATACTTTTGGCATGATGAATCCACTTCAATCCTCCAGGTTCCCACCTAGAGGAGGTTAGTCTTACACTTTGGGCACTCCCCAACCTAGATCTAATCCAGTTGGGGGAAATTTTAAAAACCCTCAGCTTGGATCTAATCCAACTGGGGGAAATTTTCATAACCCTTATTAGAACATTCCTGCTGGAATGATGCCCAATCCATGTTTTATGAATAAGGCCGAAGGAGGGTCTTTTAATTCCGGACAAGGTTTTGGTCCTTACCAGAATCCTAGATGTAATACAGTTCCTAACACACAATCTTTAGAAGGAGGATGGGTCCAAGTGTCGCAACCCCATATTCCCTTTCTGGCCACGCTTAATTTTCCAGATTTGTCTAAACTAATGAATGACCCGGTGAGTCATGATCCCACATGGCCCCCTGTCCCTACCAAACTTTCATTAGACATTCCAAAGTTTATAGGTAAGAATGGCGAGGACCCTGGTGATCATGTCACTACTTTTCACCTTTAGTGTGCTCATTGAATTCTCTGAATCATGATTCTATTAGATTACGATTGTTTCAGCGCACTCTCATTGGAGTCACGTCATAATGGTACATTGAGATACCTAGGGGGACATATGGGTCTTTTCATCAGTTGGTGCTATCCTTTCTCAACCCCTTTCAACTGCCCATTCGTTATGATGTTGGCCTTGAAATTTTGTCGACTTTACGCCAAGGTACCGACACTCACATCTCAGACCATATCTAGGAATGGCATAGGCGAAGGCAGTTGGTTATGACTCTTATACCCCCGAAATTTCTTCTATAATGGTTCCTAAAGTCTTTTCATTCTCCTATTTCAAAGGGCATTGCTACTTCCGGGGTCTTCAGCGAGGAAGAAGCTATCTTAGAGACCATCAACTCGATTTGATATATGCTCAGTCTGGGATGTTATACCACCTTCTTCTAGACACACCGTGACCAAATCAGGATCCTAGAAAAAATCCTGGACCTCATGCTGATGGCATTGTAGGGTCTGCCAATGAAAAATCCACAAACTCGACAACGAAGTCTTTTGGAGGGCCAGCTTCATTTGGATCCTCCAAACCCACCCAATTGGCAGATGTACATTCCGTGCAATCATTGAAGAACCCAAATGGTAACCAAGAACCATATGGGAATAAAAGGAAAGGTCGAAATAATCGTAAGGGTGGGAAGAATAATAATAAATCCAAGGACAAAGATAATAATGGGAAACATAATGATAATTCTGGAGAGGGCAAGAAAGAGAAACATAAGGTGAAGTTTCCTTGTAAACTTTGTACCGATGACCACCTTACACACTTATGCCCCAAACTTGCAGAGGCTGCGAGGCTTTTAAATCTACCGCCCGCTGTGTTGACGAACCCATTCCTACACAATCAACACCTATCCTTGAGCTCTTTGAATGTTGGAAATGCATCGAGTGTAAGTCAAAACCCACCCTCGCAAGATGGAGATTGTGTTTGCATCAACATGGTCGACGTGAAAATTGATATAGCCACCCGCTCTCGAGATTATAGCTCTTCAAAAGCTATTACTAGCCTAGAAGCTCCTCCTCCCCCCCAGAGACGAACTTACAGATTGAGAAACTAGAGCCACCGCCTTGTATTCTGAAAGGAGTACTCAAGCACTCTACCCACAACCCTAATGCTAGATCCACCCAGAAGTACTCTATTGTTGAGTATCTAGGCCAAACCCCTTGTGCGATGTCGGCTGTGGAGGTACTCAAGACGTGTCCATCATAGAGGAATTCCTTACTCTCTGCCTTAGGAGCTCTAGAACCTAGTGGCTCGAAAGTTATCAAGTTTGATGTCACGAATGTGAAGCCTCGCTTACCCTACCATGTGGCTTTCCAAATCCACATGGAATATTATAAGTATACTATCAAATGAGCGGTCGTTGATGAAGGTGCTCCCACTTATGTGATGTCCCTGGTCTATTGGAAAGCTATTGGTTCTCTAACCCTTTCCAAGTCGTCAAACATGTTGATTGCATTTGATGGTCATTCCTTCTGCCCTCATGGTATTCTTACCGCCTTTTCGGTCCAGTTAGGTGGGAATATGGTAGAGGTGGAAGTAGAGGTATTTGATGCACCTCTCGATTATAACTTGTTACTAGGTCGCAATTGGACCTACACTATGATCGTTGTTGTATCATCCATTTTCTGCACACTTTGTTTTCCTCATTAGGGAGAGATCGCGATGGTCGAACAATTATCCTATGCGTACTCTATTACGAATGCATCTATTGGACCGTCGATCCTAGTGATAAAAAATTATCAGCCGAAAACTGAGAATATCGGTGTCAAAATGTATTCTTCCCTCATGGGTACTTTCAACTTCTCGACATCGATTCACCACGTTTACGCCATGTCTAGTAGGCCTGCTTTAGTAGGGAGGTCCATTCCTTTCCACACTTCCTATATTAGTGATCCACGGACCCTACCTTCTTCGACTTCATCGAGTGAAGGTCAGTCGCATGCTGGCATGGTTATGCCACCATCGACAGTGAAGATTGCGTATCAAGCCATTCTTGACTCCTCCATCGATCCTGATCGTGTTACCTCGCAGATGGACGAGGAGGATCCCGTTCTTAAGCCTGTATGGGACACCTCGTTATCTTGTTCACATGATTTCTTATATGAGACTTTGCCTTCGGATGAAGCCATCCTCGAACCCATGAATGTTTCTAAGAGACCTTGGGATGATATGCATCATCGATCTTATTTTCTCCCAAGTCTCGAAAGAATCGAGCAAGATGATTTTCGGTCTACCTTGAATGAGATAGTCGGTCATGCCGTAGTTCCACTTGATACGCATGACATTTATGTCAAAGGAAATATGGAGAGTATTTCTCCTATCATCCTGATCGATATCTCTTGTACCCCTGGCAAGATTGAGAACGTAAATATAGGTGCAGATTGTTCACTAGAAGAGATTCTGATCTACACCAACCGATTCAAAGAATTTAGAGATGTGTTCGCTTGGTCATATGAAGAGATGCCAAGGATCGACTCTCATATTGTCGAACATGATATTAGGACTTATCCAAATGCTAAACCTATTCGACAACGTCTTAGAGATGTTAATCCTAGGAAGGCCCCTGCTATTAAGGCAGAGGTGGAGAAGCTACTTAATGTTGGCTTCATCTACCCGGTTCCCTTAACTGAATGAGTATCCAATGCCATTCCTGTGAATGAAAAGCAAGGAACCATATGTGTGTGTATGGACTTTTGCGACCTGAACAAGGCTTGTCCTAAAGATAACTTCCCCATGCCTTTCATTGATCATATTCTCGATGAGTGTGCGGGAAGAAAAATATTTTCCTTTATGGATGGATTTTCAGGATATAACCAAATCCAGATCAAACTCGAGGACCAACACAAGACAACATTTACATGTCCTTGGGGTAATTTTTCATACCGAAAAATGCCTTTTGGCCTAAAAAACATTGGAGCGACCTTCCAATGTGCCATGACTTTTTCTTTTCATGATCTCAAGCACATAGTCGAAACTTACCTATATGATCTTGCTACTCACTCTCGCAAGAGAGTGGATCATGTTACACATCTTCGACTGGTTTTTGAAAGATGTCATTACTATAGAATCCGGTTAAACCCTCACAAATGCAACTTTTGTGTTAAGTTTGGCCGTCTCTTAGGATTGTTAGTTTCCGAGACTGGGATCATGGTAGATCCTCTTAAGGTTGAGGCAATACTTCAATTGCCTCCCCCGCACATGATTAGACAACTTCAAGGTTTACAGGGGAAAGCCAACTTTCTACGTCGGTTTATAGTGAATTATGCCAATATCACTAAGGGTTTCATGTTCCTATTGAAGAAAAACACTCCTTTTATCTGGGATGATCGAGCCCAGGAGTCTTTCGACACTTTAAAGAAAGCCTTAGTATCAACCCCTCTGTTGAAATATCCTGATTATGGTAGAGATTACTTGTTGTATATTGTCGTGTCTGAAGAAGTGATTGGTATGGTTCTAGTTCAGGAGGATGATGAACTCCATGAGCACGTCATCTACTATCTCAGTCAAAATTTAGTCGGTCTTGAGCTTAACTACTCTCACGTTGAAAAGATAGGTTTGGCTGCCGTTCACACAGTCCAACGTTTATGACACTATATATTTCTTTTCAAGACTACTGTGGTTGCCAATGTCAATCCATTTCAATACGTCCTCACTAGGCGTATCATAGGCGGGAAATATAATAAATGGATTGTCATCTTATAAGAATTTGATCTCGACTTTGCTTTAGCCAAGTCTAAGAAATCACTAGTTTTTGCACAGTTAATATCCGATTTCCCATGATTAGATGAGGATTTTATCCATGTCAATTCATTTGCAAATGAACACATTTTCCTTGTCTCGTCATCCGACCCCTGGTATGGAGACATTGTTTTATATCTTCAAACCTTGAAGTTCGCTCATCATATCTCGCGAAATGATCGACATCGTTTTAGATACCAAGCCAAAAAGTATACCATCGCCGTCGACACTTTATATCACCGAGGAATATATAGTATATTATGTCATTTCTTAACTCACAAAGAAGACGAGTTAGTCCTAAATGATTGCCACAATGGGGCTTGTGGTGGTCACCTATTTGGGCTTGCGACAGCCCAAAAAATCGTGCGATCCAGTTATCTATGGCTCAGTATATTTAAAGATTTCATTGAAGAAATTAAGAAGTGTCACCCCTACCAGGTGTTCACTTGGAAAATGTGCTCACACCCAACCCCTCTTCACCCAGTCACTACCGTCGGTCCCTTCACCAAGTGGGGGGTAGATTTCATCGATTGCAACCCAACTTCATTTGGGGAGCATCAACAAATTATCATGGTTGTTGACTACTTTACCAAGTGGGCTGAAGCCATGCCTATCATAAAATCCAATGGGAAGACTGCAGCCTTCTTTGTGTTCAACCAAATTATCACCCGGTTCAGTATCCCGAGTGATATTTTCACTAATCATGGCAGTCACTTTCAGAATGAAATGATGGTAGAACTATCATCCAAGCTGGGGTTTAGACATGGTCACTCATCTCCTTATTACCCCCAGGAAAATGGGCAAGTAGAGGCCATCAACAAGTATCTCAAGACCATCTTGCAAAAAACTGTAAGCTAGAGTAATTCTGATTGGAACATCATGCTATATCCTGCGCTTTGGGCATACTGAACCTCGGTCAAGACTGCCAATGATTTTTCCCCTTTTTAGTTAGTGCACGATGTGGATTCGATACTTCCTGTTGAATGTGAAATCCCTTCTCTCAAGTTGGCAGTCGAGCTCCTACCTGACACTTCAGATTTAGAGCGACGCCTTGTACACCTAGAGAGTCTTGACGAGCAACATCGGGATGTCTTTACGGCTATCGAGGCAAACAAGAAATGTGTTAAGGTTCAGTACAACAAGTCTGTCTGTCCCCAGTTGTATGTTGAGGGTAACTTGGTCCTCTTGTATGACCAAGCCAAAGAACCGCTAGGGGTAGGAAAGTTTAAACCCATGTGGCACGGTCCTTATATCGTGTGACGTGTTCTAGAAAAAGGAGCCTACGAGTTGGAATATTATGAAGGGAATAAACTGGCTGAGCCCATAAATGGGCTCTACTTGAAAAGGTATTACGCTTGATCCCTAGGCTTGGGCGAAACCCTTTGTATACTAATGTAAATTTAGTGTATATACATCTTTTTCCCCTTTTTTTCTTTTTGTCTTTGGCTTGCTTATCGAGTTTTCCATTTTGGTTGGCAGATGTCAATGGAGTCTTCGGTCTACCTAGGATTTGCAGATGGAGCCAGTCATCATACATGGAACTTGGCTTCTGCCACTTGGGTGATTTACTCACCCGAGGGTTTGCTGGTGTCTTTAGGTGGCGTATGACTAGGGCCATCCACAAATAATGTGGCAGAATATAGTGCCATCATAGAAATTTTGTGCAATGCCATTTCTGTTACAAGGGAAAAACTCTTTATGGCCAAGGGTAAACCACAACAGACAGGTATGACTGCAGAAATCAACTCAATTACAACATATGCTATATAAAATAATGTGCAATATAAGAAATAGGACTACCTCAATCCAACGTTTGATGATGTTCCATCGTTGAGCACTTTGACCCAAAGATTTATACTTGGAAGAAGTTCTCAACAAACAAGCAAAGAAAGTATACAATGATAATATAAAAGGGGTTAGCACATCAGATAGCATAATCCATTAATAAACATTGCAAACACACCCATGGATAATAATCATATATTTGCAAGATATCAATAGGAAGGGAAAGGAGTATTTCTATTAATAATTGATCAGCAGAAGTGACAACGATACATACTTCCGTGTTGGCATGGTTTGAAACCAAGAAACCAAGTTCCTTTGAACTGGGTCTCCACCAAAGGAAAGATCATAGGAAAGAGGCAATGAGGTCCTCTCAACAATAGGGAAAGAGCTTGGCGGCTGGACACTGTTTTCCGACTTGAGGGACAGAGGGATGCAGACTCAATATGAAGTAATTTCCCCAGAGTAACTTTGCTCTCAAAGTTGAATGCTTTCTCCTTTTTTCCATAGGTCAAAATTGTGCTCTTATAGCCTTCAGGATGCAATTGAAGGGTCAAGTTGGAACATTTCCAGTATGTGAAATTTCAAGGATCATAGATCTCCTGTCGTGGCATGGAAACCCGACCTTATTTGTATTTTCTAGCACAAATCCTGATGTACGCGAGATGTAGTGGATCAACAAGTGTATATGCATCTTGCATAGTAGACAGGGAGCGTATATGTGGAAAAATGTATATTTTTAGCTCTGGATTCAAAAATAGGGGATGATAAGTCTACAGAGGGAAATGGAAAAAGGCCCTCTTTGCAAGATAACAATGGTGAGGCAAATATTGCTATAACACTCTCTTTTTTCCATACATTAGTTTTTCTACTAGGCTTTTTATCAAGTACCCAACTTCTCTGATCTCGGGCCTAGTAATTTTTTTCTTTTTTTGGAAACTGAACCTTGTCTTCCTTGGTGGTTACCTACAACTTAGAGTAGGTTTCTTACAGTTAAAACCAAAGAGACTAGTTATAGACATTTTGTGTGTTTTGAGAGATTGTCTTCACCAAATTAGGGGGTTGGCTCCTTATTACAGCTCGACACCATTAAACTACTATATTATCTCATTATTTCAACAATTTAATGCTTAATATGTTCTTGCACGATGGCTTTGGTTTCAAATGCTAACATATTAAAATACGTCATGAAACTAATGAACCTAGAGGATGAGGCAGAGTGGCGTAGGGGAGGTCTTTTCAATGAGATAGGTTCATTGGGTGTAAAATCTAGCACATCTATTCACACCTCTACTTTGATGTCCCACAGTACATGCACTATTACTCAACCCTTTACATCTTCTCTTGTTTTTCCACCGATACTTTCGAATGCCCCAACAAAAACTGTTTTGGCTGGTTCACTTGTAGGTTCATACACATTTCCCCCTAAGAACAAACCAAAGACAATTTTACATACTAGTCTAGGGGATAAAGGTGTTGTCTCTGCAGGTAGAAAATGATTTACACATATATTTTCTCAATGGACTGGGGTTCGAAAGAGGGTGTGGAAGGCTAATAAGTGAGTTTGGAGGATGGTGCTGGGGGCAGATGTTGGTCTCGAAGAGACATGTAGATTGGCACTTTGTGGCTTAGTAGGGAGACTATCATACTCCTATTTGGCATCCAGTCTCGTTCCTGAATGGATGGTAAAAAACTGGAAGCCCTTACTTGGATATGTCCCCGATATCTTCTATCTTTCCAAGGGTTGGATGAGATTCATTTGCAAGTCACCGAAAGATGCTTCTCTTTTATTGACCAATTTCTTGGTTATGGGAGGCAACAACTTAATGTTGAAGAGATGGAGGGTGGATTTTGATCCACAGACAAAGAATTTCCAACTAAGGCATTTATGGGTCCTTTTGTTGGGCCTCCCTATACATCTATGGAATGAGGCATCTTTGAAGGATATAGGAGATTCTTTGGGTTGGTTTATCCCTCTAGATGAGTCGACTTTGATAAACTTAGTCAGAAAAGTTGGGCAGATTTGAGTGGAAATCAACATCCATGGTGGGCTCCTGGAGATGTTAGATATTGATTGGCGAGGTCATCATATTAAAAAATGGTTAGACTATCAAGGTATCCCATTAAGGTGCCATTGGTTCTGCTATACAAGACACCTGCGTCTTGACTGTAGTGGAAAGGTTATGGAATAAAAGTCTAAAGAAACACTCCTACAAGAAGATCCTCCAGATTATATGAATGAAGTGGACTCAATAGGGGATGCACCATTTCACTTTGATGCTGAGCATGGACCTCCATTGGAAGAGGTGACTACACTAACGGGTAAGTTGAAGTTATATTTTCCGTCACTTTTCTCTTCCTTATCTCTTTGGGAAAGGGACGCCATAGAAAATTCAGGATGACTATTATCATCTACTTCCTTAACCAAGAATATTTCTGAAGAGAGTTTAGGCATAAACATTCCGGTGAAGGGGCCCTTAGAACACTTTCCTGGTTTATTATCGCCTCCTTTGGCTTCACTTTGCCCACCCTCTGATTCCACAACGTTACCCTCCATCATTGCCATAGGGATGTCCACGCTTCCTCCTATTCCGTGTTTTGTCTTTCGAGAATAGGGTAATACCCCTTCCCCTTCCTCTTCTTTTTTGACCGACACAATCATGGAACCTGGTTTTAGAGAAACCAAGGAGGATGAGTCCTCACTCAATATAGTACTTGATTCCCTAATCCCTTTCATTAAGGATAATAAGGATGCTATTATATTTCCCACCTACTGAGGGAAGGCCCTCCTTGATCCTTCGTCACACTCGGAGGAAACTACTTCAAAGCCTCCTTCGGCAAGGGATGGGAAAGACTACGCCTGTTCCAGGGGACTAGGTATAGAACTCTCTCCATTAAAAACAAGAAGTAGTTGGAAAAAGATGGCACAAGATTCTTTACAGTTAGTTAAGTATGTCCCCTCCACCACTGATAGTGGGCCTCTTAGAGCGATGAAAGCCCTGGAAAAGGATAAGTAATGTTAGTATTAACCTTAAATGTAAGAGGGATTGGAGGCACCCTCAAAGTTTCCTCAGTATGTCGACTCTTGGAACACACCCGTCCTGATATCATTTTCCTTCAAGAAACATTGGTGAACAAGCATAAATCAAGGGACTTTATCCATCATTTTTGTCCATCCTGGGTATCGAGTTCAATTAATTCAGTGGGTACCTCCAAGGGTCTCTTAGTTGCATGGGACCCATTATTATTTTCATTTGATCCTTTTCTCATTGTGGGTGGTATCTTGTTAACATGAAAGAGTTTAATTAATAATCGAGAGATAGTGCTACTAAATATATATGGTCCATGCAAGGACAAGAAACTATTTTGGAATGATTTGGATGGAAGCGGTGTTTTATCTATCAAAAACCTGATTATAGTGGGGGATATAAATATCATTCTGTAAGCAGATAAGGTATGGGGTGGGTCCCATGGGACTGGTATTTCATAGGATTATTACAAAGAGATATTTTCTTCAAACAATTTGATTGACATAAAGTTGACCAAAGTGGTACCGACTTGGAGAAATGGCCGCATAGGTCAAGGAGAAGTTGCAAGGAGATTAGATAGGTTTCTGTTTGCTGGAGATATTTTAAATGACATTGGACTATACAGGTCATGGGTTGAATTCCCATATATCTCAAATCATATGCCAGTTCTACTTCATTTGGATTTACCACCTGCATACAAAATATATCCCTTTAAATTTAATGCGCAGTGGCTCAATGATAAGGGGTTTATGGATATAGTCATTAAGGTTTAGAATGATCCATTTTTCCTCACTGAAGGAGACAAACAAAAGAGGATAATCTGGAAATTAAAAGGAAAAAAAAAAAAAAAAACTAAAATTTGGCATAAAGAGAACCTAATCAGAAACAAATAGAATCTTCTATCGTTGGAATCAGACATAAAGGATACAATAAAAATTTTGGGAGGTGATCCAACCGATCATACAGTTGCATTATCTCTTCAACATTCAGAAATGGAAAGGAATGGGATATTAAGAGGCGAGGAAGAACAATGGATATTACGTAGCAGGGCTCTTTGGATGACCAACGGGGATAATAATAAAAAATACTTTCATAAATTTGCTAGCTTCAATAGAGTCAGGAAACACATTTGGGAAATCAATAATGGGCACGGGGACATTGTTACTGAACAAGATTCTTTAAAGGAAGCAACTGTTAATTACTTCAAGGAATTATACAAGCCGACTTTGAATATTTCAAGTACGACCAAACAATGCAAGCTACTAGATTTCTATCCGCAGATGATAAATGAGGAGGAGTCTAGATCATTGTTCACACATGTTTCATTGGAGGAGTTGAAATATGTTCTATTCCTTTTTAAGAAAGAAAAAATCCTGGGCCCAGATGGATGGACAACCAAACTCTTTATTTTCTTCTTTGATCTTGTGAGGTAAGATATCGTTGCTATGGTGGAAGAATCAAGAAGTTTAGGTGCTATCGCAAGAGGCCTAAAATCTACTTTCCTGACATTAATCTCTAAGGCTAATAATCCTTCTTCATTTGATGATTTTCGACCAATTTCTTTATGCAACCTATGCTACAAGATAATAAAAAAAATTATCGCCAATCAACTAAAACCTTTCCTCTCGAGGGAAATATCCTTTGAATAGATGGGGTTTTTAAAGGGAAGGTGTATTGAAGATGCCATAGGCACTTCTCATGAGAGTCTTCATAGTATAAAAAAGAAAAGTTTGAAAGCCCTTGTTTTAAAATTGGATTTAAGGAAAGCTTATGACTGTATTGATTGGGATCATTTAAGATTGATCCTTCTAAAAATTGGAGTAGGGATCCAAATGAAAAATTGGATCATGTCATGTGTCACATCATCCTCATATGTAGTGTTAATTAACGGGGAGGCTACAAACTTCTTTAGAAGTGGCAGGGGAGTTCGGAAAGGATGCCCTCTATCACCGTTTTTTTTTCATATTAGTGATGGAAGGTCTCAACTTAATACTAAAAAATAGTCTGGAGAGAGGAACCATAACAGGTATAAAAGTTTTGAGGCTGATGAAAATATTACATCTTCTGTTTGTGGACGGTGTTATCATTATGTCATGGGAAAGTGTAAGTGAATGGAAGGAAATAGACAACCTCATTGGTATTTTCTGCAAAGCTTTGGTTCTGTCAATTAATCATACAAATACCATTGTTCATTACGAAGGACTCTCAGAGGTTGAATTGGCTCCTTTCAAACTATTCCCCCCATTTACCTTTAGTGCTCTATCTGGTGGTTTCAAATATCTGGGATACTATCTAAAGACTGGGGATCAACGCACAAATGATTGGGACTGGTTAATATCCAAATTAACAAAGAAAGTCAGATTATGGTGTAACCGGTGGTTGTTCCTGGGAGGTAGATACATCTTCGTCAAAACAGTGCTGGAAGGCTAGCCAATCTATTGGATGTCAATGGAAGCCTTGCCTCATTTTGTTATAAATAAGATTAGAAAAGTGATGTTCCATTTTCTATGGAATGGCCATTCAAAGACTCGACACTACCATTTATACATATGGGAGGCATATGGGAGACTAAAAAAGAATGTGCGTTGGAGTTTTCAAAATCTTTAATTTTTTAATACTGCTTTGAATGCTAATACACTTTGGAGGGTTTTAAATCAGGATAGTATATGGCATCGTGTTGTGATGGATAAATATCTACAGAATTCAAATCTTTTCAACTGGCTTAGTAATACATCCCATTTCATCAACTCAACATCGAGGATATAATCCAGTCTTACACGCACTATGCCCCTTTTCAACCACTGGCTCAGGTGGCGACCAAGCACATGACATCTTATTAATATTGGGAGAGACCATATAATCGACATTGGAGATAGGTCCTTTCTCCTTAAAGAGACCATTACTCATATTAATCAAAAACAGGTTATTGTACTAGCACAAGCAGTGGTGGCAAGGGACCTAGTTACTTCGACGGAGTTGTGGATGAGCAGCAAGGAATTGGAGTTGATAGGGTTACTCTCTTCTAATTGGGATAACTATATCAAGGAATTAAATGGAGATGACATCTCTCTCCATATAAATGTTGAAGATTCTCTGTTATGGATGGGTGGAGACACTAATGGAGAATTAACCGTAAAAAAATGTTACGATGCCATCTTATCTATTCAGGAGCTACCGGTATGGCGCGAATGGAAGATTCACTTTTGGAAATGGAAGTTACAACTGAAGGTAATTTTATTTTTCTCGTTGGCTATACACAACATGATTCTAACTTGGGACATATTACAAAAGAAAGGTTGGATTGGCCCCAGTTATTGCTATCTTTGTAATCAAAAAGAGGAAGAAAACACACATCTATTCATTGAGTGTATCTTTGCAAAATCCGTCTGGGCAAAATGTGCACACATTCTCAAGTTTAATTACAAGTGGGTTGCACCTTCCCTTATGAAATGTATGAACTCATGGACAATGAACAAGCATTTATCAAAAATATTGTTGATCCTGACCTGCTGGTATATATGGAAAGAACGTAATAAAACTCTTTTTGTGGTAAATCGCCCTTGTCCCGGGCAATTGTCTTCAAGGTACTAGGAGCGCTTAATAAAAACACACCATCTCTGAATTCTCAAAGGTTAAGACAGAATTCGATCATGTGTATTTATGGATACTTGTTGGCTTTTTTCGATGGAGCAACTATAAGTGGAGGATCGAACTGTGGCGCAGGGGGAACCAAAAAATGCACAAATTCCCAAGTTTATCGATGGTATTTCAATTGTGGAGCTGGATCAAATATAAAAGCTGAATTGTTAGGAGCTTGGGCCACTCTTACCATCTCAAAGCTATTGGACATTCAATATATTCAGGTTTTGGGGCACTCAAAGTTGATAATTAATTGGCTAAATCAGAAAGGGAAACTCCAAGCCATCAATATTGAAGGTTGGAAACGTAGAATTTTGGATCTGGTCGTCACTTTCAAAGGTATATACTTTCATCACATTTTTAGAGAAGCAAATGGGGAGGCTGATCACTTGTCAAAGAAAGCTCTCTAAGTGACAAAAGGAAGGATTTCATATTTCACTTGGGATGGAGAGAGTGTGGGGCCTACTGTCCATGTGGATATCTTTTAAATTCTATGATTACTCCCATTTTTGTTAATTCTGGAACAATACCTTTTGGCATGGATTTTGAATGTAATCACAGGCCCCTAGTTGTTAATATTCAATATATTAACACTTCTCTGTGTATGGTTTATTTTGTAATTATTTTACTTCAAAGAGTGGTCTGCTTTTGTTTAGATCATAGTGAACAACTTATTTTTGATAAGTATTATGTTGGTCCAAGTGGGTCGGATTAGACACGATCATGGATCTCAAATGATGTAAAATAAATTATTATCTAATATAATTTTGTGCGAATTTTCTATTAGAAAAAAATAGTGGAGTAAAGAGCCTTCACTTGTTTAAATTTCACGTACCAAGTGGAATAATAAGCCAAGGATATTAGATATTCATCGAGTATGACCTTTCATCATATTTAATGGCAGCTATAGACATAAACACAATTTTCAGATATTTAACAAGATATCTTAACTTAGATAACAATCGAGGGCACGCCATAGATCCCTAATAAGACTTAAATTTTTTCAAATTCATAAATTTGTATTAAAAGTTTTACCTAACCCATACAAATTTACAATTTTGCAAATATTATCTATTTCTGTCCGAACAAACAAAAATTCACAAAGCTGTAAATATTCACTGATTTTGCTTTTGCAGATATTCACCTATTCTTCTCAACAAAAACAAAAGTTCATAAATTTGTAAATATTAGCTGATTTTGCCTTATATGTAATAAGGGAAAGTAATGTTATAAGTTTTATTTATTTTATTTTCAACAATTATACTTGATAGGATTGAAATTGGTAATATTTAGTATTTTTATAGGTTAAAAATGAAATTTATCAAAATATTTTATATGGGGAAAATATATTTCATACACTCTTTTAGATTGTATTGTTTTTACTTGTACATCATGTGTTTTATGTTTATATGTTTTGTTTAACATATTATGGTAAATTTGTGTAGTTATGGTTTAGTGGTTGGGAGGGAGATTTTGTTCTAGTTTAAATTATGATAAATGTAAAATTCTTATGTGTTTGAGGGAAGGTGTTTGACATCCACAAGAAAAAAAAATTCCATTTTCTAAGAATTTCAACACATATTCAACAACCGAAATTGATCTCATATAAAGCCCATCTTTACACCTCTATTAATGTTATTAGATGTCCCTTAGAGTCCATCAAATGAGTTTAACACAAGTTAAAGAAGCCAATTTGATCTAAATAAATGTTGATAGGATACTTTATCATTTTGTTATAATACTTACATTTTAAATGGAAAGTGTTACAATACTATATGATGTACTATAAATGGTAGTTATCATTCTTCATAAGTTGTTTTAAGTTAAGCAAAATACATTTAATAAATTTTAATAAAAGAAATGCAATCCATAGAATGTAAATTATGTTAAGCAAAGAAAAAATGCATTTAATAACTTTTAAGCAAAGACAAAATACTTTTAATAACTTTTAAGCATGGAAAATGCATTTAATAACTTATAGTAGAAGAGATATAAACCATATAAACCATGGAATGTATCACAACTAGTATAGATATATTTTAACTTTATATTTATTTTTAAAAAATGTATTTAATAACTTCTAGTAGAAGAGATATAAACCATGGAATGTATCACAACTTTATATATATTTTTAAAAAAATCTACTACTTTAAATTTAATATTTTTTAATCATTTAAAATAGAGATATAAAAATAAAATTTTAATTATTAAAACATTTTAATGTAAATCTTATATATAAATATCTTTATATAGTATTATTTATATTTATATTTATGTATTTCTTTTTTATTTATCTCTATAAAACTGTATATATTTTTTATTATATATAAATATTTTAATAATAATAATTTTGATAAATTAAAATTTTCAATATATACTCTCTTTGGAAAAAAATTGAGCTTAACTACACAGAAGAAACGATGATTTAAAAAAAAATAAAACTAAAAATTAGAAAGAAAGACGATTGAGAGTAAGGAAAAACTCCATAAATAAATAACAATAGAAAAGGTGAGAAGTTAATTGAGATGATGTGATTGATTATAAATAAACATGTAAGAAAATAGAAAAGGTGAGAAGTTAATTGAGATGATGTGATTGATTGATTATAAATAAATATCTAAGACAAGATAAGAAATCAATTTGGTAAGGAGATAAGATCAAAACTTAAAAGGGAAAATGATGAAGATTAATGATTAAATTTGAAAGATTGTTCTTAATTTAAGTTGAAGGGTATATAGTCATTTGAAACTCTTCCATGATGAAAAATTGAAAAAGTAATTGTATTTTAATTGATAAAAGAAAATTGGATACTCACTTTAAAAATAAAATAAAAAAATATTGTCCTTCTAATTATTTAAAATTTTAAAATTTAAGAAACAACCATATAAATAAGTTGAAATTTCAAGAAAAAGTAATAATAAACATACTTTGTACAATTTCAAATATCACACTTTAATGGGTTAAATATACATTAATAATAATAATAATTCATAATGATTGAGCCACATTTTCTTTGGAGGAATTTCAAAGTGTTAAAAATGACAATATAAAATTTCACAAAATCAAACATTTTTGTGCACACCCTATACTAGGGAATGTAATCTATGTATCCATGTGATCCATGGGCAATGCATATCATATTCAATATATTTTGAACATACCCCAATTCTGGGTAACCATGAGAGTCATGTTCATTCTATATCTCTTTAGAAAAGTAAGAAATTTAGTATATTTTGAGGTCTTTGTTGAAGGGTGATAATTCTATCCAAATACTATAAAAACAATAAAGAATCCATACTTGTGTTATAGGTCTCTAGGAACATGAAAATCTATCATAATTGCATCCATTTGATTGGATCTTCCCAAGATCCATAGAAACACTAAACATACTAACTAATATGCTATTTTTGTTGAGGATATTGATTGTTCACTTTATCTCTCAAAATATGAAAAAATGCATGAAAGAGTGGGATGTTAGAGCATAATCCCTAATGCTTAAGTTTGATGATAATAAAAATTGTGTTACCTTCTCTCTCGCTTTCTTAAAACTCCTACAAAGAATATGTATCCATGATCTTGGGCTTGGGATGAGGAAGTGGGAAAAACAACTATGGGAAATTCTCAAAATATTTGCAAAGTATTGTGGCCCTAATGCCAGTGTTGCTAGAAACAAGAAAAATAAATTGAAAGAGTGTGATAGATAAATATGCATGAAATTGAGAAAAGGGGAAGGATCATTTTGGAGAACAAAGGAGTGAAGATTTAATAATGCTATAAATTGAATGGAAAAAATCACAATTCTCATTTTTGTAATCCCAATTTTATGTTTTGTGATGTTGACAATGTTCATTTTGTGCAATTTCATTTCTAAAATTAATCAAAAACACACAAATTATAGAATTTCACCAAGCTTAATAGAGATTTTAATCCCAAACATAATCATTAAATAGTTTTATGTGAAACAAAGAAAAAAATGTGCATTATCTTTATAATGAGTTGGACCAAACTTGTACAAGATTGGTGGATTGTTGAGAGATTCACATTCAATTCTTACTTATGTGTTTTGTTCTCATTATATATTGTATTAGTGGGGATGTCATGAATTACATACTGGATGCTTGAGTGACCCTCCATTGTGTTGAAATAATAATCATATTAGATACCAAAGTTGTAACCATGTCATGAATTTTAACAGGAAAACACATAGCATTATGAATGGAATAAAATAACTACGAATCAACATGTTCAATATGATTAGTGAAATGAAATATTGCTCTTTAAAACAATATGATTAGTGAAATAGAATATTACTCTTTAAAATTGACATTCAATGTCTCATTTGTAATTAATCTTACTAATAAGCTCCCAATGTCATTAAAATTTACATCCATAACTTATGACTAATTGATTTGATTTTTTATAGAACCAGGAGTGGAAGCAAAGATAACGAGGGAACAAAGATAACAAGGGAAATGGCATTGCCACAAATGTGGGAGGCAACAAAAACAAAGCAAATGGTATTATGGTGAGTGTGGGAATAAAAAACATGATGTAAACTAAATGTGACATCAATTCTCATATTGACAAGAATAGACAATGCTCATAACACACTAATTCAAGTGGGAATTCACAAAGTCTAGGTGTTTAATCTTCTTTGACAAATTTTCATTAATTCACACTTAAAATAGTGCATACATTAATATGGTGGTAAGATATTTATTTAGGTGTGAATTATGTGATGGATTTAACTTTATGGAAGAATACATGGTATAAGAGTCAACTAAAATAGAGATTGTTTGTCTTTAGATGAGAGTATGATGAGTTATTGAAAATCTCACCATTTTTTTAATATTTTATAATATTTTTCATTTTTCATAAATGGTAAGTGATTTCAAAAATTTACAATTTCTTTTTTATAGATATTTTTTAAATTATCTTTTATAATATTTATTACTTTTTCATAAATTGCAATTGATTTCAAAGATTTACGAATTTTTTATAGATATTTTTTGAATTATCTTTTTAAAATGGGTTTGAGCCTCTTGGAAATGTTAAGGAAGATTCAATTTTGATCAATAGGACAAAGAAGTAAATCCATAAATAAATAACAAAAGAAAAAACAAAAAAGGGAGGACCATTAAAATAATGAGTTAAATCATAAATAATTCTTTTATAACAACTTAAAAAAAATATCACTCTGCCACATAGGAGAGAGGCGACAGTGAGGATGATATCGAAGTGCAGGACGACAGGAAAAACGAAAAATGAAAGGCTGTGAGGATGATATCGTTAAGGGCACAACAAAAGAAAAAACGAAAATGGAACTCAATCACACAGATATGAAGATGACATGGATACAGTAAATAAGTAACAAAATAAAAGACGAGAAATGAAGACAAGCTCGTTGTGAAGATGATATGGATATCACAAACAGATAACGAGAAATTCACTCAACCACACAGAAGAGAGAAGTTCACTCAATCTCACAGAAGAGAAGCCGACTTTGAGGAAGATGTTGATATTTTAAATTTATTTTAATTTTGAATTTTATTAAATATTAAAAATATTTTTAAAATAAGAGTATGTAGATTAGGTTAATAATATTTCAAATTTTTGGATGTAAATTATGTATAGAATTTTTGAAACTTTTAATGTTTAGAATGGACACTTTACAAATCATCAAGAAAAAACGTTCAAGTTTCAAGTAGACATTCCGCTCATCCTCATAAACCGTAGAAACAATGAAAATTTACATCCAAAATTTAAAACAACAAGATTTTTAAAAATTAAAATTATTTTTTCTATATTTAAAAGATTTTAAATTAAAAAGAATATAAATTTTTTAAAATTAAAATTATTTTTTATTTAATTATAAGATTTTAAATTAAGAGTGATATATAAAGTTATGCAATTCACTATAAATATCGTTTATAGATAAAAAAATAATCATTAATACTATTAATAGAAGATGATAACTAAATGAATAAATTTACAAAGATAAAAACAAATTCCTATAAATTTTGAGCTAAAACATCCAAAAATCTATAAAATATGTGAAATAAACAATGTAAAAGTCAATCTATAAAATATGTGAAATAAACAACGTAAAAGTTTTTTTTTTTTTAATAAGAGTGCATTGCTTATAAAACCATTTACCTCTTTTAAAATATTTATGTCAAATTAATTAATTATGGAATTCTTTTAAAATATTTATATTAAAATTAATAATAGAAATTTAGAATAATAGAAATTTAGAATTTTCATCATTAAATAAAAAATTAATGGTTGAGGTGAAAGTCTTTATGCGGGTTTTGACTCTGAGTTAGAATCATAAAATGGGAGACATATCATTGATGTGGAACTGAGTGTCACTGTTGCTATCACCAAGATTCAACCCAATGAACCTAATGAGCCATAGGAAGACGAGCACTTCTTTCATTCATAGATGTGGGTGAAAGACACTCTGTTGCACGTCATCGTTGATAGAAGTAGCTAGAAGAACCTCATCTTAGTGGAGGTCATCAAGCAGATAGCCTTGTCGACAATGTCGTACCCACATCCCAGCTACACCATCGGATGGCTCCACCAAGGAAGCGATCTTCACATCAACCAATAGTGTCTATTGTGGTACGACATCAAGCCATTCAAAGATGATGTATTGCGTGGTCTTGCTCCCCTTGAAGTTTGTGATGTTATTTTGGGACAAACGTATTTATGGAAACATCATGTTGTATATGAGTCTAGGCCTTGCAGTGATATTATTACTTTGAACATGAAATTGTATCGGATACTTGAAGTATTCCCACCTAGTGTCATTTTCTTGATCTCTGCCAAGCAATGTAGGAAGGTTGTCCCTCAAACCGAGAAGCTTGTATTCTTCATGATTCACTCTCAAAGTGAGAAAAATATTGCAACCACATCCATGGTCTCCGTGATCGACCTCTCCATGTAGTAGAAGTAAGTGGATAAGGACGTGAAAGAATGCAAAGACATCTTCTCATCACCTACTAGGTTACCTCTGCACTGTCAGGTCAATAATTCCATCGATCCAACCCCAACATAGTGCTACCCAATGAGCCATTCTTTCATCGCTGTCTATTATAAAATGAGGATATCAAGCATTACATCCAAGAACTTCTCCACAAGGGGCACATCTGACCCGAATCATCACCTTGTGGAATCCCAATCATGTTGGTGCAGAAGAAAGACGAGACCTGATGACTCTCCATTGATTACTAGACCCTAAATAAAATGATAGTTAGGAACCGGTACTTGATTCCCCGAATAGACAATCTCCTTGATCAACTCAAGGGGGAAAAATACTTCAGTAAGACTGATCTGAATTATGGCAACCATCAGGGCCCAATAGAGAAGACAGATGTATGGAAGACTTCCTTCAAGTCAAAAGAAGGTCTTTTTGAATGGCTGGTCATGCCCTTTTGTTGATGATTGCAGCTATGTGAGAGATTCCCAGCTTACAAACCCGTGAGATTTGGATCATTGCAGTTATGTGAGTCTTTCTCTCAACTTACAAACACGAGAGAAAGCCCCTAAGAAGGGTATGTGGTTCCTACCTGAGACAGAGTTGGAACGCAGAGATGACCTCCTCCATTCAGAGAGTTGAGAAGAACTCCAAATGATTACCTAGTGAGAAAGGCGAACTATTGAGTTAGACGTGCATGTGGCTGAGTGCAAGGTGAATGTGTGAAATTCGAAAGTGATGGGTGCATTGTCATGTGAACATAAATCAAGATGATATATTAGCCTCCTCTGAGCAGCAGAGTTGACGAGAAACTCTAGATTATTCTCGTGTGTGAGGCAATGGGAAAGAATATCTGTAGAGTGGATGTGCATGTGGACGAGCATAGGTGAACATGTGAAGATATAGTTCTTCTATGTAATGCAGTGAGCCAGTGATATGGACATCCCTAAGGATGTGCCCCTAGTGTATGAACACTAGTGGGTGTATCATATCCTTTTCTATATTGTTCAAGAGTCAGACCTACCTGTAACCCTAATTGTAATGTAAAGGGTACAGGTCGGCCCCACCTTAATGTGATTAGTAATAAATGTAAAAGATAATTAATCTGGTTAATATTAATTATAATGTGACTTAGATAAGTCGGGTCTGTTGTGCCAATAAACACTTATGTTGATAGGACAAGTCTAATATAAGTAAAGGAAGATTCCCCATTGTGGAATCATATCCTTCACACAAGTTTGGAAATTTTAGCAAGTACATCCTCTTGGGAAAAGTGCACACCTCTCTTGGGCACTATTCTTCTAGGGTTTGAGCACCCTCTTGTGTCATAAGTCTTATTGGTGGTGAAGGTATTTCTCTTGAAGAATATAGCAAAGAATTTGGTTGGGTTTTATTCCCTTGTTGAGAAGGGTTTCCCAAGATACTTCTTGTGTTCTTGTGCATGGTGTTTCTTCTTGTGATCTTGGTTGCTGCAACATTCTTGTTTATGGTTAAGACAAATGCAAATTGAAATGAATTACATGCTTCACCTAGATTATTGAAAAATCAACATGGTATTAGGGAATACGTCTTGAAGATCCCATTGCACAAGCATTTTCTAGACTTTCTCTCTCACATCTGTAGAAGCCATACAACCATCCTAGGGTTTCCAGAAATTCCATATGACCTCCTCTTCTGAGAGTTTTCAGCATTCAAAACTTGGTCGTTGGGGATAAAAATAACATAGGAGTGTACGAACTCATTCAACGCACCTCCAACAAGTCTCATATTTCATTTCTGGGCATTTTGATTTTTTGGCTCTAAGGGTTTCTAGGATTTCGCCAAATTCTGCAGAAAATTCTTAATTATATTTCTGCAAACTTCTTGAAGAATCTCCTCAACTTACCAGGGCTATCATATTTATCAAGTCTTATTGTTGGTAGTCATAATCCCAACAAAACCTAAAAGTGCTAGCCTAGCCTAGCCGTTAGGTTTTCTAGCCTAGTTGACAAGGGTTTGTGAAGATGAGAAAAATCATGATGGGAAGAAAGCTCAGTTCCAGGAAGGAAAAACCTCAAATAAATGAAGATATCAACATATCAACACTCTCAGGTATGGTTCCTATCAATGAAACTACTTGGCTAATTGACAGTGGTGCCTCTAGGCACATGACCGGTCTTATAAATCATCTAACACATTTTGTTGAGACAGAGACACATCTACATGTTGTTCTTGGAGATGATGCCAGATATAATGTGAGAGGAGTTGGAACTTCTACCTTCCAACTAGATTCATATATGCAACTTAAACTATAAGAAGTACTATATGTACCCGAAATGAAGAGAAACCTTGTCTCTATTTCAGCCTTGGAAGACAAAGGTTACAAAATTACCTTCTCAGAAGGAAGAGTTCTTGCATGGCACAAAGACTCTCATATAATCTATTACAAAGTAATTGGTGTCCAATAAAACAACTTGTACAAGTTGACCATCAAACTAGTTCAAGCCTTATTACATGACACTATCAGCTTGAGTAAGTTATGGCATAGAAGACTTGCTCACATTCATTAATAGCTCTTCCAACTCTAAGGAAAATGGTAACAGGTCTACCATAGATATAGATTCAACATAAAGGTGTTTGCAAAGGTTGTTCCCTTGGAAAAAATGTTAAAGGATCTTTTCCTAGCAGTGACAACAGATCCAAGGAAATCTTGGACTTGTTTCATCCTTAAATGGGTACTTACACTATGTACTCTTCATAGATGATCACTCTAGGAAAACTTGGATTTACTTTCTGAAGAACAAGGATGGAGTCCTTGCCAAATTTTAAGAATTCAAAGCTCGGGTTGAAAACCTGACCGAAAGAAACATCAAAATACTAAGATCGGACAATGGAGGAGAATACACCTCAAAATAATTTAACAGTTTTTGTATTGAAATGAGAATCAAGAGGGAGTTCACAGTTCCTTACAACCCTCAACAAAATGGGGTTGCTGAAAGGAAAAACATAACTATCATTGATGCAACTAAAGCAATGATACATGATCAGAGTATACCTATGACTCTATCGGAAGAAGCATGCATGAAAACAATATATGTTCAAAACCGTAGTCCTCATCAGATCTTGAAGAACATTACTCCAGAAGAAGAATTCACCAAAGTGAAGCCTAATATCAGACACTTCAGAATATTTGGATGTCCAGTGTACCTTCATGTACCCAAAGAAAAGAGATCCAAACTAGAACCTTTAGAAAGAAAGGGTACATTTGTAGGATACAATCAATCCTCAAAAGCATATCGAATGTACATCCTAGGTTAGAAACAAATTGAAGTAAGCAGAGATGTTACTTTTGAAGAAGAAATATAATTCCATAAATCCATATAATCTTAGATGGAAATTGATAGTGAAACAATACCTTCTCTCCCTTCAGCAGTTCAGAGGGAGACATATATTATTCCAGATGAGCCAACAACTCCAGTTGATCTAGTTTCTCTAGCAGATTCAGTTGCCCCAAGAAACATACCCAGAGACATCACAGTTGGACATAAAATACCTGCTTAGGCTGGAAAAAATTTGGAAGAAGTAGAAGGGAATAAATCCCCAAAAGGAGAAACCAGAGAAGGCAAGAGACCAAAGAGATTCTCATGCTACCTTTCAACCATGACCCACATTATTGACTCAGAGCCAACTTGTCATGGAGAAGATTTAGGTGAACAAGTATGGAAATATACCATGACTAAAGAATACTAATATATATTAAAAAATGATGTATGGGATGTTGTTCCAAGACCAGAGGGAAAGTCTGTAGTGACTTCCAAGTGGATTTAAAAAATCAAACATACTGCTAATGGAAGCATTGAAAATTACAAAGCAAGATTTGTGGCTAGAGAGTTTTACAAACAGAGGGAGTTGACTATGACAAGACTTTTGCACCTGTAGCTAGATATACCTCCATTCAATCTATCATTGCGCTAGCTGCTTCCATGGGTTGGAAGCCACATCAGATGGATTTAAAGACAACTTTTCTCAATGGTGAGATTAAGGAAAAAGTTTATCTTGAGAAGCCATAAGGTTTTGTTGTACACAACGAAAAATCTCATGTATGCAGATTGAAGAAATCCCTATCTGGTCTAAAACAATCACCATGTGATTGGTATGAGAAAATGGATGGATTTCTGATGAGTTTGGGATTCAAAAAAAGTGTAACTGATCCAAAATTGTATTATCACATTTATGGCAATGAGTGTCTGATTTTGGTCTTATATGTGAATGATCTTTTTCTCACCAGTTCATAGAGACTCATTGTTGAATGGAAGCAAGCATTGCCTGCCAAATTTGAAATGAAGGATTTGGGACTAATGCATTATTTCTTGGGACTAGAAGTATGGCAGAGAATAGATGATATTTTCCTAAGTCAAGGAAAATATACTATGGAGATACTGAAAAAGTTCAGGATGACAGAATGCAAATCCATGCCTACTCCAATGGTAATGGATTTAAAGAAAATGAGTGATACCGATTCAGGAGATGTAGATCCACATTTATACCGATAGTTTATTGGATATTTGATGTATTTGGTTAACACCAGACCATACATTTTCTATGCAGTGAATGAGCTTAGCCAATTTATGAGCCAACCAAAACATACACTCTAGATAACTGCAAAACACGTATTGAGATACTTACAAGGCACAATTGGTTATGGCATGAGATATGCATCCAATGTGGACTTGAGCTTGTAAGGATACACTGATATAGATTAGGCAGGAAGTGCAGTAGACAGAAAGAGTACCTCAAGTTGTTGCTTCACCTTAGGATTGGCCATGGTTTCCTGGTGTAGCAGAAAAAAAATCTCTGTGGCTTTAAGAAAACTTTTGACTGACTTGTTCTATCATGATATGGATCCAACTACTATTCATTTTGACAACCAGAGCTGTGTAAAGCTCTCCGATAACCCAATTTTTCATTACAGATCGAAACACATTGAAATCAAGTATCACTATATCAGAGGCATGGTGTAGAGAAAGACAATACATGTATAGTATATTTCTACTCATGAACAAATTGAAAATATATTCACTAAATCACTTGCCAAGAAAAAGTTCAAGTATTTCCGTGAGAGACTTGGTCTGGTGGAAAATGCCTCCCTAGATGAGAGGGAGTGTTGATGATTGCATCTATATGAGACATTCTCTAGCTTACAAACCTGTGAGATGTGGATCATTGAAGCTATGTGAGTCTTTCTCTCATCTTACAAACCTAAGAGAAAGCCCCTAACAAGGGTATGTGGTTCCTATCTGAGAGCCCTAACAAGGGTATGTGGTTCCTATCTGAGATAGAGTTTGAACGTAGAGATGAACTTCTCCATTCAGAGAGTTGATAAGATCTCCATATTATTATCCAGTGGGAAAGCCGATCTGTTGAGTTAGACGTGCATGTGGCTGAGCACAAGGTGAACGTGTGAAATGCCAAAGTGCTGGGTGCATTTTCATGTGAACATAAATGAAGATGATGTATTAGCCTCCTCTAAGAAGCAAAGTTGATGAGAAACTCTAGATGATTCTCCTATTTGAGGCAGTGGGAAAGAATATCTATAGAGTGGACATGCATGTGGACGAGCACAGGTGAACGTGTGAAGATATGGTTCTTCTGTGTAATGCAGTGAGCCAAATACATGGACATCCCTATGGACGTGCCCCTAGTGGATGAGCAATAGTGGGTGTATCAAATCCCTTGCTATATTGTTCAAGAATTAGACCTCCCTATAACCCTAATTGTAATCTAAAGGGTACAGGTCAGCCCCAACTTAATGTAATTAGTAATAAATGTAAAAGATAGTTAATCTGGTTAATATTAATTATAATGTGACTTAGAGAAGTCAGCCCTATTGTGCCAATAGACAGTTTTGTTGATAGGACAAGTCTAATATAAGTAAAGGAAGATTCCCCATTGTGGAATCGTATCCTTCACACAAGTTTGGAAATTTCAGCAAGTACATCCTCTTGGGAAAAGTGCGCACCTCTCTTGGGTGCTAATCTTCTAGGGTTTGAGAACCCTCTTGTGTGCTAAGCCTTATTTGTGGTGAAGGTATTTCTCTTAAAGAATATAGAAAAGGATTTGGATGGGTTTTCTTCCCTTGTTGAGAAGGGTTTCCCAGGATACTTCTTGTGTTCTTGTGCATGGTGTTTCTTCTTGTGATCTTGGTTGCTGCAACATTCTTTTTTATAATTAAGACAAATGCAAATTGAAATGAACTACATGCTTAACATAGCTTATTGAAAAATCAACACCTTTGGTTTGAAAGATTCCCCATCAACTTTCATGAGGATGATGGACGATATATTGAATCCTTTCACCAATTATTTTTTAGTGGTGTATATGGATGACATCCTTATCTACAACAAGACTTGGGTGTAACACTTGCAGCATATTTAGCAGGTTCTTCACACTCTACGGTAGCACAAGCTATACTCTAGCTTGGAAAAATGATCCTTCGGCATGGATAGGGTCTAGTAGCTAGGATACATTGTTGATGATCATGGTTTTCATGTGGATACAACCAAGGTCTAGGTCATCCATGACTGGCCAGCCCTAACCACACTCACCAAGCTTCAGAGATTTTTAGGCCTTGCCGATTTCTATCGTAGGTTTGTATTGGGATTCTCCCATATTGCATGGGCCCTCAACCAAGTAACTAAGGGTGGTGGTAAGGAAATGTTTGTGTGGGTCTTGTCCCAACAACAAGCGTTCGATGATTTGAAGAAACACTTGTGCTCATCCCAATGCTTTCATTATCTAACATGCAACATCCATTTGAGATCGAGACAGATGCTTCAGACTATGTTGTGGGAGCATTTCTCACTTAGTACGACTACCTCGTGGCCTATCATAGTGAGACACTATCAGATGTCATCCATAAGCACCCTACTTACGACAAATAAACATACTCCCTTTTGTAAGACTATCGCCAGTGGAGGCATTACATTCTCGAGAAGGAAACAACCATCCACACTGATCATAATTTGTTGGAGTTCATGTAGACACAAGGAAAATTGTAGAATGACCTCCATCAGAAGTGGTCCACATACTTGCAACAATTCAACCTCAAGATCAAGTATAAGATAGGAAGTACCAACTGGGTCATTTATTGTCTCAACCAACCTCCATTCGTGGCGCTCGCCATGGTGCTAAAATATTATGACCACAAGACCTATGGATGGCACCACCTCTATGCGAAAGCTCATGACTTTGCCACCACCTACCATATGTTGGGTGAAAACATTGTTGTCACTAATTTCCATACTTGGGACGAGTTGTTGTGCTATTTGGGCCATTCTTGTGTTCCATCAGGCGAGCAAGAGAAGTTGATTTGGGAAGCCCACTACAGTCGGGTGGCAGGACACTTTAGCATAGAAAAGACAGTGGCAGTGTTGCAGCGACAATCCTACTTGTTGAAACTTCGACAGGATGTCATCACATATATCAGGTCCTGCACTGCCTGTGTTATTGCCAAACCAAACACTAAGAAACAAGGCATGTACACTCCTATGCCTACTCCTTACATGCCCCAGGAATCCATCTCAATGGACTACATGTCGGGACTTCTGTCCACTAAGAGGGGAAATGAATTTTTTTTTGTTATTGTTGATTTCTTTTCCAAGATGACGATTATGGTTTCCTGTAAGAAAATCATCATAGTGGAGGCCATTGCCAAGATATTCATTCAATGAGTGTGGGTACATTTTGGGATCCCAAAAACCATTACCTTAGATCAGGACAGTTGATTCCTCAACAAATTCTGGTCGAGCCTTTTCTCATTGTAGGACACCAAGCTCACCAAATCCACTTCCTTCCACCCCCACACAGATGGCCAAACTGAGTTCGTCAACCAAATGATCATGCATATCCTACACATGTGCAATTCGAAGAACCCCCACACATGGGATGGGAGTCTTCCCTATGTTCAGTGCAACTACAACAGAGCCATAAATAGCACAACCGACCACATCCCCTTTCAAGTGGGGTTGGGATTTCAACCATTGGGTCCCATGGATGTTTCCCTACCCCTTATGGCCACCTAGGTGGACTCATCCCATGCTCCAACTGAAACTGACAAAGCCACCCAGTTCATTGAGTGGATCCAACACATCTGACAACAAGGTCAATATATTTTACAGAAGTACAATGCCAAGTACAAGAAACACCATGATCAACACTGGGTGCCACAGAAGTTTCAGGTGGGAGACAAAGCTTGGTTTCACTTGCAGAAAGAATGGCTTACAGGGCCCATTGAAAGCTTCATGCACTTCATTATGGACTTTACACCATCATCAAGGCTATGGGAGACAATTCTTTTGAGCTCAACATCCCCCCTTCCTTAGCTTGCACCCAGTGTTCAATGTGGATCTCCTTTGACCATATTTTCCACCATTATTGGACACCTCAGAGTTAACAAAACAATTGACACCAACATAGCTCAACAATGACTACATGGAATAGGAATACACTTATTAGATCATGGACACACAGGTCAACGACACTCGCCAGCAAAGGATCCAACTTTATCATGTTGTCAAAGCAGGGCAACTCCTGCACCAAGGCAAGTGACTCACCCAGGGCCAAATTAAACATAAATCTCCTCATCTGATGGGGGAAATTATTGTAATGGATACCACTGCTTAATAAGGGAAGAGGATTGATCCAGGTGGATAATGGTTTCCACCCACCTATTCCAACTGGCTCATCTTGGCAGTTTTTTCCTAGTTTTTGGGTCCTGAACTTTTGGGGCCATTTTGAGGCCCTAAATAACGTTTTTAGGGCTTGCCATAGTCAAATTATAGACATATTTATAGTTTGACGACATAATATTTATTCCTCAAATAGACCTTACCAATGGGATATCGTGCACATAAAACAAAGATCGTATGAAAAAGTTACGACCCCAAGAAGTTGATGTACTAACTTACCCCAACATGGACCACATGACTTTTGGCGCTTCATATTCTAGGGTTAGGTTCTAGGATGTATACGATTTTTGAATTCATGTTATTTTAAAAAGGATTTCAAAGCCTCATTTTAATAATATTCTTGCGAATGAGCACAATCGTCACATCTCTTCTAAGAGATAAGCCACCACCATTCTAGCAATCTTGTTTTCAGTCTTCATTTTACAGTTTTAGCAAATTTCCTTACTGAATAGAAGCTAGTTTCACTGTATCTCTGTTATTGTTACTTTTGTCTCAGTGTGAATAACAATAATAAAAATTTGTGTTCATTTTGTTATGCTCATAAAATTTGGATCACTTATTTCCATAGATGATGATCCATCCATCCAAACTCAATTCTTTCTGCTCTTAATCCTCAATGGTTAGTCATTGCATAAGTTGCTTTCCTTTGATTCCATGTATTGTTGTCATCACTTATCCAATTTGTAGTAGTTGTTGGTATATGATAATATCATGTTGAATAATGGTTTTGTGATGCCCTATTCCTTTAATATTGATGAGTATTACATATTATTCCTTGATAATGTTGATATCAATCTTCTTGTCTTCCTTGAAATATTTCTTGGTAATCAGGGTGTCGATATGGTTTCACATTTGATGGTTTCCTTCTCCCTTCACACCAATTTCATTTGTATTATTTTCAAAGATAATGACATCCTCTTTTCTCTTTGCTTTGTCTTTGATTACTCTATCCTTGGAGATAATACCATCATATTTATCATGTACATCCTCTAGACGGAATTCAACTTCTTAATTATCTTCTAGTGACCTTATTGAATCTTGTCTTCTTTCTCCTTTTGAAGTTTCAATGTGACCCCATCTATCAAATGCTTACGTCATTATTCAATTCTAGATTGCATTTCTGATTTTACCTTATCGATATTTAGGTATTACTCAACCTTCTTGCAAATTTCCTCTTCAAGTTTTTTGATAGTGTCCCCTTCAATTTTTTGTGGTAATATCTGCATCCCTATTCTTTGATTCATACTCCTATACTTTCCTTTTCACCTTCTTAACACCATTAATAAATTAATAACTATGCTTATGTTACGTTTTTATTTCTTCATCTTTCTTTTTCAATTATTCCTTTAACTCATTTTTTCCAACCTTCCATTTCTAATATTTTCTTTCTTTAAGTTGTTAACCTCCTTAATGAGTGATTCATCAAGGGATTGCATCTTGGAAAACTCATCATATTTCTTAATAATATATTTTCTTAGTTCTTCATTATCCTTTTGCAATTTCGAGACTTTTTCATTTTATTCCTTTAATTCCAGTTGAATTTTATGCATATCCTCCACTTTTTTTTATCCTTGTTCCATTTATTTGAGAAGAGTTTTCAAAATTTAATTCTCATGTGGAGAATATTCTAGCACCTTCATCAAGATTATCCCACCACTTGAGAGATTCACCACTCAAGCAAATTTTTGCCATCAAATATGTCAAATCATTTTTGTTTATCATCCTCAACCATTCCCTAGGATTGATTTCATATTTATCTTCATCTCCACTAAAGTTAATAATTTCCATTGATTCTTAATTGAGTTCTAACCCAAACCCTCAACTTACAACCTCATTATATTAAGAATAATGATCCCAAACAGTTATAATAATTTTTTCAATATAATATTCTATTTTTTTCTCTTTCCAATGGCTTTTGAGTCACCTCAATTGGACATCTCAATCAAAATCTATGATGGATTTAAGTTAAAATACCTTTTAAAACCCTTATCTAAAGTCTATCCTAATGGTTGACCTTCCTCTTGATGTATCTCTGAAATTCCATCTCTTCTTGGTATGAAATTTTGTCCCGTATTACTTTGATATGTCTTCTCTGTAATGCCACAGGTCTTACAAAACTTGTATCTTCTAATGGAAATTTATGGTAAAATTTCCAAACCTTGTTGATTCTTGGACCTTTATAGATAGTGAAGTTTCATGGGATGCCACGGGTTCACTTTTTATTATATGATTCTAATTTTTTTACCTAAAATAATATCGTCTATATCTTTTCCAACAAAACTGGTGGCACTCAATTTGTAATTTCCAAGATTCATATATGTCACTTCTACAAATAACACTTGTTTGAGGCTAGTTTTAGGATTAGTCAAATACCCCTAATTCCCATAGTCCATATCTTAAAAATTAAAATGATAAAAAACCTAATTTTTTATCACAAGTACTTCACTATGTCTCCTTGGGATCCTAAAATTTCATAGTTTGAAAAGTCGCCAACCAAAATTTATAGAAAAATTCCCAAAATGACTGATTTGAAAGTGATTTTAGGGTTAATAAAAACCCCTAACTTCCACATGTTGTATATCCAAAAGAAAAATCGCTCAAAATCTATTTTTTTTACCAAGCATACTTCTATATATCTTCTCAGTATTTTGAAAATTTCACAATCTAAAACTTTGCAAAAAAAGAAAAATCATAGTGCAAATGCAAGATGATTCTCTTGAAGTCGAAAACCGCTAGGATTGATGCTTTGAAACCAAATCTTGTGATCCAAATGCTTAAAATATTACACTAAATAGAAGTACACACCAGGTATACCGATGTGAGCACATATTATAACTACAATATAGATAAGGGAGATGAGTTACACAATAAATCCTTAAATAATAGGATAAACTCCTCCAAATACTCAATACATCAATACATCACGATTCACATGTCTTCAATAGTGACTACATGATCTCTATATATACTTATTCACACATTCCACATGTGGCCCCTTTATTATTAGGCAAACCCTATTACATATACATTTACACATTACATGTATATTTAACCCCATATATGACCCCCTTGGGGTCATATCATATACATTTAACCCCATGTATGCCACCCTTGGGGTCATACCAGTCCTTCCCAAGTGTAATTTGTTTATGTGGCTCATATTGAAAAATTAAGTTTTAACACGGGAATCCCTCGGGAAAATAAATAGAGCAGGTCCAAGTATTTGTTTACTTTGTAGTTGTAGAGAGAAAAACACTTCACATTTTGTTCTTGCATTGTATATTTTGAGGTCTTTGTTGAAGGGTGATAATTCTATCCAAATACTGTAAAAACAATGAAGATGTCTTACTTGTGTTATAGGCCCCTAGGAACATGAGAATCTATCATAATTGCATCCATTTCATTGGAGCTTCCCAAGATCCATAGCAACACTAAACTAAAGGAAATTACTCATCAAGACTAAATAGTATGTTATTTTGAGGATATTGATTGTTCACTTTATCTATCAAACTATGCAAAAATGCATGAAAGAGTGAGATGTTAGAGCATAATCCCTAATGCCTAAGTTTGATGATGATAAAAAATGTGTTACCTTCTCTCTAGTTTTCTTAATACTCCCACCCAACTTCAAATTTTGTTTACAAGCATTAATGCTACAAAGAATATGTATCCATGATCTTGGGCTTAGGATGAGGAAGTGGGAAAAAAAACTATGGGAAATTCTCAAAATATTTGCAAAGTATTGTCGCCCTAATGTCAATGTTGCTAAAAACAAGAAAAATAAACTGAAAGAGTGTGATAGATAAAGATGCATGGAATTGAGAAAAGGGGAAGGATTATTTTGGAGAACAAAGGAGTGAGGATTTGATGATGCTATAAATTGAATGAAAAAAATCACAATTCTCATTTTTGGAATCCCAATTTTATGTTTTGTGATGTTGACAATGTTCATTTTGTGCAATTTCATTTCTAAACTTAATCAAGGACACACAAGTTATAGAATTTCACCAAGCTTAATAGAGATTTTAATCCCAAGTATAATCATTAAATAGTTTTATGTGAAACAAAGAAAAAATGTGCATTAACTTTATGATGAGTTGGAGCAAACTTGTACAATATTGGTGGATTGTTGAGAGATTCACACTCAATTATTACTTATGTGTTTTGTTCTCATGATATATTGTTTTAGTGGGGATGTCATGAATTACATACTAGATGCTTGAGTGACCCTCCATTGTGTTGAAATAATAATCATATTAGATACCGAAGTTGTAACCATGTCATGAATTTTAACAGGAAAACACATAGCATTATAATTGGAATAAAATAACTACGAATCAACATGTTCGATATGATTAGTGAAATGAAATATTACTCTTTAAAACAATATGATTAGTGAAATGGAATATTACTCTTTAAAATTGACATTCAATGTCTCATTTGCAATTAATCTTACTAATAAGCTCCCAATGTCATTAAAATTTACATCCATAACTTATGACTAATTGATTTTATTTTTTATAGAATCAGGAGTGGAAGCAAAGATAACAAGGGAAATGACATTGCCACTTAAAATAATGCATACATTAATACGGTGGTAAGATATTTATTTAGGTGTGAATTATGTGATGGATTTAACTTTATGGAAGAATACATGGTATAAGAGTCAACTAAAATAGAGATTGTTTGTCTTTAGATGAGAATATGATGAGTTATTGAAAATCTCACCATTTTTTTAATATTTTATAATATTTTCCATTTTTCATAAATGGTAAGTAATTTCAAAGATTTACCATTTTTTTTTTTATAGGTATTTTTTGAATTATCTTTTATAATATTTATTTATTTTTCATAAATTGCAATTGATTTCAAAGATTTATGAATTTTTTATAGATATTTTTTGAATTATCTTTTTAAAATGGGTTTGAGGCTCTTGGAAATGTTAAGGAAGATTCAATTTTGATCAATAGGACAAAGAAGTAAATCCATAAATAAATAACAAAAGAAAAAACAAAAAAGGGAGGACCATTAAAATAATGAGTTAAATCATAAATAATTCTTTTATAACAACTTAAAAAAAATATCACTCTGCCACATAGGAGAGAGGCGACAGTGAGGATGATATCGAAGTGCAGGACGACAGGAAAAACGAAAAATGAAAGGCTGTGAGGATGATATCGTTAAGGGCACAACAAAAGAAAAAACGAAAATGGAACTCAATCACACAGATATGAAGATGACATGGATACAGTAAATAAGTAACAAAATAAAAGACGAGAAATGAAGACAAGCTCGTTGTGAAGATGATATGGATATCACAAACAGATAACGAGAAATTCACTCAACCACACAGAAGAGAGAAGTTCACTCAATCTCACAGAAGAGAAGCCGACTTTGAGGAAGATGTTGATATTTTAAATTTATTTTAATTTTGAATTTTATTAAATATTAAAAATATTTTTAAAATAAGAATATGTAGATTTTTCATAGTTTTTTTTAAGGTTAATAATATTTCAAATTTTTGAATGTAAATTATGTATCAAATTTTTTAAACTTTTAATGTTTAGAATGGACATTCCACTCATCATCAAAGAAAAACGTTCAAGTTTCAAGTAAAAGCAATGAAAATTTACATCCAAAATTTAAAACAACAAAATTTTTAAAAATTAAAATTATTTTTTCTTTATTTAAAAGATTTTAAATTAAAAAAAATATATATAAAATTTTTAAAAATTAAAAATTTTTCTTTTGTTATTTATAAACCGTAAAAGCAATGAAAATTTACATCCAAAATTTAAAACAACAAAATTTTTAAAAATTAAAATTATTTTTTCTTTATTTAAAAGATTTTAAATTAAAAAAAATATATAAAATTTTTAAAAATTAAAATTATTTTATATTTATTTATAAGATTTTAAATTAAGGGTGATATATAGTTATGCAATTCACTATAAATATTGTTTATAGATATAAAATAATCATTAATACTATTAATAGAAGATGATAACTAAATAAATAAATTTACAAAGATAAAAACAAATTCCTATAAATTTTGAGCTAAAACATCCAAAAATCTATAAAATATGTGAAATAAACAATGTAAAAGTTTTTTTTATAAGAGTGCATTGCTTATAAAACCATCGACCTCTTTTAAAATATTTATATCAAATTAATTAATTATGAAATTCTTTTAAAATATTTATATTAAAATTAATAATAGAAATTTAGAATTTTCATCATTAAATAGAAAATTAATGGTTGAGGTAAAAGCCTCTATGCGGGTTTTGAATATGAGTTAGAATTATAAAATGGGAGACATATTATTGATGTGGAGCTCAGTGTCACCGTTGCTATCACCAAGATCCAACCCAATGAACCTGATGAGCCATAGGAAGACGAGCACTTCTTTCATTCATAGATGTGGGTGAAAGACACTATGTTTCACTTCATCATTGATAGAAGTAGCTAGAAGAACCTCATCTTAGTGGAGGTCATCGAGCAGATAGCCTTGCCGACAATGTCATACCCGCATCCCAGCTACACCATCAGATGGCTCCACCAAGGAAGCGATCTTCACATCAACCAATAGTGTCTATTGTCGTACGACATCAAGCCATTCAAAGATGATGTATTGCATGGTCTTGCTCCCCTTGAAGTTTGTGATGTTATTTTGGGACAAACATATTTATGGAAACATCATGTTGTATATGAGTCTAGGCCTTGCAGTGATATTATTACTTTGAACAGGAAATTGTATCGGATACCCGAAGTATTCCCACCTAGTGTCATTTTCTTGATCTCTGCCAAGCAATGTAGGAAGGTCGTCCCTCAAACCAAGAAGTTTGTCTTCTTCATGATTCACTCTCAAAGTAAGAAAAATATTGCAACTACATCGATGGCCTCCATGATCGACCTCTCCATGCAATAGAACTAAGTGGATAAGGACGTGAAAGAATGCAAAGACATCTTCTCATCACCTACTGGGGTACCTTTGCACTGTCAGGTCAATAATTCCATCGATCTGACCCCAACACACCGCTACCCAATGAGCCATTCTATCATTGCTCTCTATTATAAAATGAGGATATCAAGCATCAGATCCAAGAACTTCTCCACAAGGGGCACAACTGACCCAACTCATCACCTTGTGGAATCCCAATCATGCTGGTGCAGACGAAAGATGAGACCTGATGACTCTCCATTGATTACCAGACCCTAAATAAAATGATAGTCAGGAACCGGTACCCGATTCCTTGAATAGACGATCTCCTTGATCAACTCAAGGGGGGAAAATACTTCAGTAAGATTGATCTGAATTATGGCTACCATCAGGGCCCAATAGAGAAGATAGATGTATGGAAGACTTCCTTCAAGTCAAAAGAAGGTCTTTTTGAATGGCTGTTCATGCCCTTTTGTTGATGATTGCAGCTATGTGAGACATTCTCCAACTTACAAACCCGTGAGATGTGGATCATTACAGCTATGTGAGTCTTTCTCTCAGCTTACAAACCTGAGAGAAAGACCCTAAGAAGGGTACGTGGTTCCTACCTGAGACAGAGCTGGAACATAGAGATGACCTCCTCCATTCAGAGAGTTGAGAAGAACTCCAAATGATTATCCAGTTGGAAAGGCAAACTATTGAGTTAGACGTGCATGTGGCTGAGCGCAAGGTGAATGTGTGAAATTCAAAAGTGAGGGGTGCATTTTCATGTGAACATAAATAAAGATGATGTATTAACCTCCTCTGAGCAGCAGAGTTGATGAGAAACTCTAAACTATTCTCCTGTGTGAGCCAATGGGAAAGAAGATCTGTAGATTGGATGTGCATGTGGACGAGTATAGGTGAACGTGTGAAGATCTGGTTCTTCTGTGTAATGCAGTGAGCTAACGATATGGACATCCCTATGGATGTGCCCCTAGTGTATGACCACTAGTGGGTGTATCATATCCTTTGCTATATTGTTCAAGAGTTAGACATGCCTGTAACCCTAATTGTAATGTAAAGGGTACAGGTCGGCCCCACCTTAATCTGATTAGTAATAAATGTAAAAGATAATTAATCTCGTTAATATGAATTATAATGTGACTTAGATAAGTCGGGTTTGTTGTGCCAATAAACACTTCTGGTGATAGGACAAGTCTAATATAAGTAAAGGACGATTCCCCATTGTGGAATCATATCCTTCACACAAGTTTGGAAATTTTAGCAAGTACATCCTCTTCGGAAAAGTGCACACCTCTCTTCGTCACTAGTGTTCTAGGGTTTGAGCACCCTCTTGTGTGATAAGTCTTATTGGTGGTGAAGGTATTTCTCTTGAGGTAGCAAAGAATTTGGTTGGGTTTTATTCCCTTGTTGAGAAGGGTTTCACAAGATACTTCTTGTGTTCTTGTGCATGGTGTTTCTTCTTGTGATCTTGGTTGTTGCAACATTCTTGTTTATGGTTACTTGACAAATGCAAATTGAAATGAACTACATGCTTAACCTATATTATTGAAAAATCAACACAGTATTAGGGAATATGTCTTGAAGATCCCATTGCACAAGCATTTTCCATCCTTTCTCTCTCACATCTGCAAAAGCCATACAACCATCCTAGGGTTTCCAGAAATTATGTACGACGTCCTCTTCTGAGAGTTTTCAACACTCAAAACTTGGACGTTGGGGATAAAAAGAACATAGGAGTGTATGAACTCCTTCAACGCACCTCCCGCAAGTCTCAAATTGCATTTATGGTCATTTTGATTTTTTGTCTCTAAGGGTTTCTAGGATTTCGCCAAATTCTGCAGAAAATTCTGAATTATATTTCTACAAACTTCTTGAAGAAGCTCCTCAACTTACCAAGGCTATCGTATTTATCAAATCTTATTGTTGGCAGTCATAAGCCCAACAAAACCTAAAAGTGCTAGCCTAGCCTAGCCGTTAGGTTTTCTAGCCCAGTTGACAAGGGTTTGTGAAGATGAGAAAAATCATGATGGCAAGCAAGCTCAGTTATAGGAAGGAAAGACCTCAAATAAATGAAGATATCAACATATAAGCACTCTCAGGTTTGGTTCCTATCAATTAAAATACTTTTCTAATTGACAGTGGTGCCTCCAGGCACATGACCGATCTTATAAATCATCACATTGTGTTGAGAAAGAGACACATCTACATGTTGTTCTTGGAGATGATGCCAGATATAATGTGAGAGGAGTTGGAACTTCTACCTTCCAACTAGATTCAGATATGCAACTTAAACTATAAGAAGTACTATATGTACCCATAATGAAGAGAAACCTTGTCTCTTTTTCAACCTTGGAAGACAAAGGTTACCAAATTACCTTCTCAGAAGGAAGAGTTCTTGCATGTCACAAAGAATCTCATATAATCTCTTCCAAAGTAATTGGTGTCCGAGAAAACAACATGTACAAGTTGACCATCAAACCAGTTCAAGCCTTGTTGCATGACACTATCAGCTTGAGTAAGTTATGGCATCGAAGACTTGCTCACATTCATTAATAACTCTTCCAACTCTAAGGAAAATGGTAACAGGTCTACCATAGATACAGATTCAGCATAAAGGTGTTTGCAAAGGTTGTTCCCTTGGAAAAAATGTTAAAGGATCTTTTCCTAGTAGTGACAACAGATCCAAGGAAATCTTGGACTTGATACATTCAGATGTATGTGCTCTAGTGACTATTGCATCCTTAAATGGGTACTTATACTATGTACTCTTCATAGATGATCACTCCAGGAAAAATTAGATTTACTTTCTAAAGAACAAGGATGGAGTCCTTGCCAAGTTTTAAGAATTCAAAGCTCGGGTTGAAAACCTGACCGGAAGAAAAATCAAAATACTAAGATCAGACAATGGAGGAGAATACACCTCAAAAGAATTTAACAGTTTTTGTATTGAAGCGAGAATCAAGAGGGAGTTCACAGTTCCTTAAAACCATCAACAAAATGGGGTTGTTGAAAGGAAAAACATAACTATCATTAAGGCAACTAAAGCAATGATACATGATCAGAGTCTGCCTATGACTCTATGGGCAGAAGCATGTATGACAACAGTATATGTTCAAAACCGTAGTCCTCATCAGATCTTGAAGAACATTACTCCAGAAGAAGAATTCACCAAAGTGAAGCCTGAGATCAGACACTCCAGAATATTTGGATGTCCAATGTACCTTCATGTACCCAAAGAAAAGACATCCAAACTAGAACCTTCAGGAAGAAAGGGTACATTTGTAGGATACAATGAATCCTCAAAAGCATATCGAATCTACATCTCAGGTTAGAGACAAATTGAACTAAGCAGAGATGTTACTTTTGAAGAAGAAATATAATTCCATAAATCCATATAATCTTAGATGGAAATTGATAGTGAAACAATACCTTCTCCCCCTTCAGTAGTTTAGAGGGAGACATATATTATTCCAGATGAGCCAACAACTCCATTTGATCCAGTTTCTCTAGCAGATTCAGTTTCCCCAAGCAACATACCCAGAGACATCACAGTTGGACATAAAATACCTGCTTAGGCTCGACAAAATTTGGAAGAAGTAGAAGGGGATAAATCCCCAAAATGAGCAACCAGAGAAAGAAAGAGACCAAAGAGATTCTCAAGCTACCTTTCAACCATGACCCACATTATTGACTCAGAGCCAACTTGTCATGGAGAAGATTTAGGTGCACAAGTATGGAAAGATTCCATGACTGAAGAATACTAATATATATTAAAAAATGATGTATGGGATGTTGTTCCAAGACTAGAGGGAAAGTCTGTAGTGAATTCCAAATGGATTTAAAAAATCAAACATGTTGCTAATGGAAGCATTTGAAAAATACAAAGCAATATTTGTGGCTAGAGAGTTTTTACAAACAGAGGGAGTTGACTATGACAAGACTTTTTCACCTGTAGCCAGATATACCTCCATTCGATCTATCATTGCACTAGATGCTTCCATGGGTTGGAAGCTACATTAGATGGATGTAAAGACAAATTTTCTCAATGGTGAAATTGAGGAAAATTTTTATATTGAGAAGCCAAAAGGTTTCATTGTACAAAATGAAAAATCTCATGTATGCAGATTGAAGAAATCCCTATATGGTCTAAAACAATCACCACGTGATTGGTATGAGAAAATGGATGGATTTCTGATGAGTTTGGGATTCAACAAAAGTGCAGCTGATCCAAACTTGTATTATCACGTTTATGGCAATGAGTGTATGATTTTGGTCTTATGTGTGGACGATCTTTTTCTCACCAGTTCATAGAGACTCATTGCTGAATGCAAGCAAGCATTGTCTACCAAATTTGAAATGAAGGATTTGGGACTAATGCATTATTTCTTGGGACTAGAAGTATGGCAGAGAATAGATGATATTTTCCTAAGTTAAGGAAAATATACTATGGAGATACTGAAAAAGTTCAGTATGACATAATGCAAATCCATGCCTACTCCAATGGTAATGGATTTAAAGAAAATGAGTGATACTAATTCAGGAGATGTAGATCCACATTTATACCGATAGTTGATTGGATATCTGATGTATTTGGTTAACACCAGACCATACATTCTCTATGCAGTGAATGAACTTAGCCAGTTTATGAGCCAACCAAAACATACACACTAGATAACTGCAAAACACGTATTGAGATACTTACAAGGCACAATTGGTTATGGCCTGAGATATGCATCCAATGTGCACTTGAGCTTGCAAGGATACACCGATGCAGATTAGGCAGGAAGTGCAGTAGACAGAAAGAGTACCTCAGGTTGTTGCTTCACCTTAGGATCGACCATGGTTTCTTGGTGTAGCAGAAAAAAAATCTCTATGGCTTTAAGCACAACAGAGGCAGAGTACATTGCACTAAGTGTGGTAGTTCATGAAGCAGTATGGCTTTGCAAAATTTTGACTGACTTGTTCGATCATGAGATGGATCCAACTACTATTCATTGTGACAACCAGAGCTGTGTAAAGCTCTTCGATAACCCAGTTTTTCATTACAGATCGAAACACATTGAAATAAAGTATCACTATATCAGAGACATGGTGTAGAGAAAGACAATACATGTATAGTGTCTTTCTACTCATGAACAAATTGAAGATATATTCACTAAACCACTTGCCAAGACAAAGTTCGAGTATTTCCGTGAGAGAATTGGCCTGGTGGAAAATGCCTCCCTAGATGAGAGGGAGTGTTGATGATTGCATCTATGTGAGACATTCTCCATCTTACAAACCTATGAGATGTGGATCATTGCAACTATGTGAGTCTTTCTCTCATCTTACAAACCTAAGAGAAATCCCCTAACAAGGGTACATGGTTCCTACCTAAGATAGAGCTGGAACGTAGAGATGACCTCCTCCATTCAGAGAGTTGAGAAGAACTCCAGATGATTATCCAGTGGGAAAGCCGATCTGTTGAGTTAGACGTGCATGTGGCTAAGCACAAGGTGAACGTGTGAAATGACAAAGTGTTGGGTGCATTTTAATGTGAACATAAATGAAGATGATGTATTAGCCTCCTCTGAGTAGCAGAGTTGATGAGAAACTCCAGATGATTCTCATGTTTGAGGTAGTGGGAAAGAATATCTATAGAGTGGACGTGCATGTGGACAAGCACAGGTGAACGTGTGAAGATCTGGTTCTTCTGTGTAATGCAGTGAGCCAAAGGTATGGACATCCCTATGGATGTGACCCTAGTGGATGAGCACTAGTGGGTGTATCAAATCCCTTGCTATATTGTTCAAGAGTCAGACCTCCCTGTAACCCTAATTGTAATGTAAAGGGTACAGGTTGGCCCCAACTTAATGTAATTAGTAATAAATGTAAAAGATAATTAATCTTGTTAATATTGATTATAATGTGACTTAGAGAAGTCGGCCTTGTTGTGCCAATAGACACTTTTGTTGATAGGACAAGTCTAATACAAGTAAAGGAAGATTCCCCATTGTGGAATCATATCCCTCACACAAGTTTGGAAATTTCAGCAAGTACATCCTCTTGGGAAAAGTGTGCACCTCTCTTGGGTTCTAGTCTTCTAGGGTTTGAGAACCCTCTTGTGTGCTAAGTCTTATTTGTTTTGAAGGTATTTCTCTTGAATAATATAGAAAAGGATTTGGATGGGTTTTCTTCCCTTGTTGAGAAGGGTTTCCCAGGATACTTCTTGTGTTCTTGTGCATGGTGTTTCTTCTTGTGATCTTGGTTGCTGCAACATTCTTTTTTATGGTTAAGACAAATGCAAATTGAAATGAACTACATGATTAACCTAGCTTATTGAAAATTCAACACCTTTGGTTTGAAAAATTCCCCATCAACTTTCATGAGGATGATGGACGATATATTGAAGCCTTTCACCAATTATTTTTTAGTGGTGTATACGGATGACATCCTTATCTACAACAAGACTTGGTTGTAACACTTGCAGCATATTTAGCAGGTTCTTCACACTCTGCGGTAGCACAAGCTATATTCCTGCTTGAAAAAATGATCCTTCGGCATGGATAGGGTCTAGTAGCTAGGATACATTGTTGATGAGAATGGTTTTCATGTGGATACAACCAAGATCTAGGTCATCCATGAATGGCTAGCCCCAACCACACTCACCAAGCTTTAGAGCTTCTTAGGCCTTGCCAATTTCTATCGTAGGTTTGTGTTGGGATTCTCCCATATTGCATGGGCCCTCAGCCAAGTAACCAAGGGTGGTGGAAAGGAAAATTTTTTGTGGGTCTTGTCCCAACAAGCATTCTATGATTTGAAGAAACACTTGTGCTCAACCCAGTGCTTTCATTATCTAACCTGCAACATCCATTTGAGATCGAGACAGATGCTTCAAACTATGTTGTGTGAGAAGTTCTCACTCAGCATGGCCACCCTGTGGCTTATCATAGTGAGGCACTATCAGATGTCATCTATAAGCACCCTACTTACGACAAATAAATGTACTCCATTTTGCAAGACTATAGCCAGTGGAGGCATTACATTCTCGGGAAGGAATCAACCATCCACACTGATCATAATTTGTTGCAGTTCATGTAGACATGAGGAAAATTGTAGAATGACCTCCATCAGAAGTGGTCCACATACTTGCAGCAGTTCGACCTCAAGATCAAGTATAAGATAGGACGTACCAACTGGGTCATTTATTGTCTCAACCGACCTCCATTCATGGCACTCGCCATGGTGCTAAATTATTACGACCACGAGACCTATGGATGGCACCACCTCTATGAGAAAGCTCATGAATTCGCCACCACCTACCATATGTTGGGCGCAAACATAGTTGTCACTAATTTCCATCTTAGGGATGAGTTGTTGTGCTATCTGGGCCATCACTGCGTTCCATCAGGCGAGCAAGAGAAGATGATTTGGGAAGCCCACTACATTGGGGTGGCATGACACTTTAGCATAGAAAAGATAGTGGTAATGTTGCAACGACATTCCTACTCGTTGAAACTTCGATAGGATGTCAGCACGTATATCAGGTCCTGCACTGCCTGTGTTATTGCCAAACCAAACACTAAGAAACAAGGCATGTACACTCCTATGCCTACTCCTTACATGCCTTGGGAATCCATGTCAATGGACTACATGTCGAGCCTTCTGTCCACTAAGCGGGGAAATGAATTTGTTTTTATTATTGTTGATTTCTTTTCCAAGATGGGGATTCTGGTTTCCTGCAAGAATATCATCATAGCGGAGGCCACTGCCAAGCTCTTCCTTGAATGAGTGTGGGTACATTTTGGGATCCAAAAACCATTACCTTAGATCAGAACAGTCGATTCCTCAACAAATTATGGTCGAGCCTTTTCTCACTGTAGGACACCAAGCTCACCAAATCCACTTCCTTCCAGCCCCACACGGATGGGCAAATTGAGTTCATCAACCAGATGATCATGCATATCCTGCGCATGTATAATTCGAAGAACCTCTACACATGGGATGGGAGTCTTCCCTATGCTCATTGCAACTACAACAGAGCCATAAATAGCATAACTGACCACATCCCCTTTCAGGTGGGGTTGGGATTTCAACCATTGGGTCCCATGGATGTTTCCCTACCCCTTATGGCCACCTAGGTGGACTCATCCCATGCTCCAACTGAAAATGACAAAGCCACCCAGTTCATTGAGTGGATCCAACACATATGACAACAATGTCAATATATTTTATAGAAGTACAATGCCAAGTACAAGCAACACCATGATCAACACTGTGTGCCACACAAGTTTCAGGTGGAAGACAAATCTTGGTTGCACTTGTAGAAAGAACGCCTTACAGGGCCCCTTCGAAAGATTCATCCACTCCATTATGGACCTTACACCATCACCAAGGCTATGGGAGACAGTTATTTTGAGCTCAACATCCCCCCTTCCTTAACGTGCACCTAATGTTCAATGTGGATCTCCTTTGACCATATTTTCCACCATTATTGGACACCTTAGAGTTAACAAAACAATTGACACCAACATATCTCAACAATGACTACATGGAATAGGAATCCATTGATTAGATCATGGACACACAGGTCAACAACAATCGCCAGCAGAGGATCCAACTTTATCATGTTGTCAAAGCAGGGCAGCTTCTGCACCAAGGCAAGTGACTCACCTGGGGCCAAATTCAGTAGAAAATTCCTCATCCGATGGGGAAACTTATTGCAATGGATACCATTGCTTCATAAGGGGAGAGGATTGATCCAGGTGGATAACGGTTTCCACCCACCTATTCCAACTGGCTCATCTTGGCAATTTTTTCCTAGTTTTTAGGTCCTGAACTTTTGGGGCCATTTTGAGGCCCTAAACAACGTTTTTAGGGCTCGCCATAGTCAAATCATAGACAGATTTATAGTTTGACAACATAATATTTATTCCTCGAATAGACCTTACCAATGGGATATCGTGCACCTAAAACAAAGATCATATGCAAAATTTACGACCCCAGGAAGTTGATGTACTAACTTACCCCAACATGGCCCACATGACTTTTGGTGCTTCATAATCTAGGGTTAGGTTCTAGGATGTGTACGATTTTGGAATTCATGTTATTTTAAAAAGGATTTCAAAGCCTCATTTTAATAATATTATTGCGAATGAGCGCAACCGTCACATCTCTTCTAAGAGATAAGCCACCACCATTCTAGCAATCTTGTTTTCAGTCTTCATTTTACAGTTTTAGCAAATTTCCTTATTGAATAGAAGCCAATTTTACTGTATCTCTGTTATTGTTACTTTTGTCTCAATGTGAATAATAATAATAATATTATTTTGTTTTCATTTTTTTATGCTCATAAAATTTGGATCACTTATTTCCATAGATGATGATCCATCCATCCAAACTCAATTCTTTCTGCTTTTAATCCTTAATGGTTAGTCATTGCATAAGTTGCTTTCCTTTGATTCCATGTATTGTTGTCATAACTTATCCAATTTGTAGTAGTTGTTGGTATATGATAATATCATGTTGAATAATGGTTTTGTGATGCCCTATTCCTTGAATATTGATGAGTATTACATATTATTCCTTGATAATGTTGATATCAATCTTCGTGTCTTCCTTGAAATATTTCTTGGTAATGAGGGTGTCGATATTGTTTAACATTTGATGGTTTTCCTTCTCCCTTCACGCCAATTTCATTTGTATTATTTTCAAAGATAATGACATCCTCTTTTCTCTTTGCTTGGTCTTTGATTACTCTATCCTTGGAGATAATACCATCATATTTGGCATGTACATCCTCTAGACGGAATTCAACTTCTTAATTATCTTCTGGTGACCTTATTGAATCTTGTCTTCTTTCTCCTTTTGAAGTTTCAATGTGACCCCATCTATCAAATTCTTACATCATTATTCAATTCTAGATTGCATTTATGATTTTACCTTATCAGTATTTAGGTATTCCTCAACCTTCTTGCAAATTTCCTCTTCAAGTTTTTTGATAGTGTCCCCTTCAATTTTTTGTGGTAATATCTTCATCCCTATTCTTTGATTCATACTCCTATACTTTCCTTTTCACCTTCTTAACACCATTAATAAATTATTAACTATGCTTATGTTACATTTTTATTTCTTCATCTTTCTTTTTCAATTATTCCTTTAACTCATTTTTTCCAACTTCCCATTTATAATATTTTATTTCTTTAAGTTTTTAACCTCCTTAATGAGTGATTCATTAAGGTATTTCATCTTGGAAAACTCATCATATTTCTTAATAATATATTTTCTTAGTTCTTCATTATCCTTTTGCAATTTGGAGACTTTTTCTTTTTATTCCTTTAATTCCACTTGAATTTTATGCATATCCTCCACTTTTTTTTATCCTTGATCCATTTATTTGAGAAGAGTTTTCAAAATTTAATTCTCATGTGGAGAATATTCTAGCACCTTCATCAAGGTTATCCCACCTCTTGAGAGATTCACCACTCAAGCAAATTGTTGCCATCAAAGATGTCAAATCATTTTTGTTTATCATCCTCAACCATTCCATAGGATTGATTTCATATTTATCTTCATCTCCACTAAAGTTAGGAATTTCCATTGATTCTTAATTGAGTTCTAACCCAAACCTTCAACTTACAACCTCATTATATTAAGAATAATGATCCCAAATAGTTATAATAATTTTTTCAATATAATATTCTATTTTTTTCTCTTTCCAATGGCTTTTGAATCACCTCAATTGGAAATCTCAATCAAAATATATGATGGATTTAAGTTAAAATACCTTTTAAAACCCTTATCTAAAGTCTATCCTAATGGTTGACCTTCCTCTTGACGTATCTCTGAAATTCCATCTCTTCTTAGTATGAAATTTTGTCGCGTATTACTTTGATATGTCTTCTCTGTAATGCCACGGGTATTAGAAAACTTGTATCTTCTCATGGAAATTTATGGTAAACTTCCCAAACCTTGTTGATTCTTGGACCTTTATAGATAGTGAAGTTTCATGGGATGCCACAGGTTCACTTTTTATTATATGATTATGAAATTTTTACCTAAAATAATACCGTCTATATCTTTTCCAACAAAACTGGTGGCACTCAATTTGTAATTTCCAAGCTTCATATATGTCACTTCTACCAAAAACACTTGTTTGAGGCTAGTTTTAGGATTAGTCAAATACCCCTACTTCCCATAGTCCATATCTTAAAAATTAAAATAATAAAAAACTTAATTTTTTATCACAAGTACTTCGCTATGTCTCCTTGGGATCCTAAATTTTCACAGTTTGAAAAGTCACCAACCAAAATTTATAGCAAAATTCCCAAAATGACTCATTTGAAATTGATTTTAGGGTTAATAAAAACCCCTAACTTCCACATGATGTATATCCAAAAGCAAAATGGCTCAAAATCTAATTTTTTTACCAAGCATACTTCTATATGTCTTCTCAATATTTTGAAAATTTCACAATCTAAAACTTAGCAAAAAAAAGAAAAATCATAGTGCAAATGCAAGATGACTCTCTTGAAGTCGAAAACCCCTAGGATTGATGCTTTGAAACCAAATCTTGTGATCCAAATGCTTAAAATATTACACTAAATAGAAGTACACACCAGGTATACCGATGTGAGCACGGATTAGAACTCCAATATAGATAAGGGAGATGAGACCCACAATAAATCCTTAAATAATAGGATAACCTCCTCCAAATACTCAATACACCAATACATCATGATTCACATGTCCTCAATAGTGACTACAAGATCTCTATATATACTTATTCACACATTCCACATGTGGCCCCTTTATTATTAGGCAAACCCTATTACATATACATTTACACATTACATGTATAGTTAACCCCATATATGCCCCCCTTGGGGTCATATCATATACATTTAACCCCATGTGTGCCACCCTTGGGGTCATACCAGTCCTTCCCAAGTGTAATTTGTTTATGTGGCTTATATTGAAAAATTAAGTTTTAACACAAGAATCCCTCAAGAAAATAAATAGAGCAGGTCCAAGTATTTGTTTACTTTGTAGTTGTAGAGAGGAAAACACTTCACATTTGTTCTTGCATTGTAATTTTTCTTAGAAATTTTGGGTTGATGTCAAGGAGTTGTTGGGTATCCAAAACCTTTGGAAATGTGAATCCATAGATACATGTATTAATGTTTGGTTTAATCAACAAGATATAAAGTGTTTCAGGGTAATCAAATTTCTAGTTCTACAAGTAATTTGGATAGCTAGAAACTCTATTTTGTTTGAAGAGAAGATGATGCCTATTTTCTAGGTAGTTGTCGAGGTTAATGATTTATTCACATATTATAAGGTTACTCTAAAGGTTAAACCACAAATAATTCTATTGAAGATTCAAGTGGACAATTATTTATCTTAGAGATACTTCAATGAGGCTTATCAAGGCCCAAATTCTCTTAGTGGGATTGACTTCATTCTATAATTTTCAGAGACACACATATTTCATGTCAAAGGTAATATAGGAAGAGGACCAAATAACCAAGGGGAATCAAGGCCTTATACTACTTACTAAATATTATTTGGATAGAGGGATGGATTAATATAAGGACAATGATTAAGCTATGATCATTAAATGGATGAAAGGAAGCCTCCAAGTACAAAATAATTATCTTCTTCCAGTAAAACAACAATTAAAGGAAATATGTAATCAGTTTCTTTAGGTCAATTATACTCATATTTATAAAGAGCATAATAATATAGATCACTCTCAAAGGAAGGAATTCATCTACCTAAGCATCATGGTTCTTTGGAAGAAGTAAAAAATGGTCATACAATGGTGTTAACAATTTTCATTTATTATTTTTGAACTTGCAATTTTCTAGTACATGGGATTGTTCAATCTATTGTTTGTTTTCAATTACTTGATTAATAATATACTTGATATTATGAAGGCTCCATATATTTCTATATCTACAAAGATTTAGAAAGGATCTGGACTATACCTAGAACCTATGAGTATTGGATTTTTGTTTATCTCAAATAAAAATAAAAATATGTTCTTTTTCTTAGAAAAAATAATAATTTTTTTATAATAGTATTTTTATAGCATGTATAAATATAATGTATCTCTCTTATTTTATTTTTGGGAAAATTTTGAAAACTAGTGTGTTAAAATGGTAAAACTCAAAAGTCAAAATGTATGGAAATTTAAATATGTAAAAAAAATAAAAAAAATGAAGTGTATGTGTGTGTAAACTATATCTTTACATAATCTTTTTAATAGTAGAAAGGTGTTTTCTATGACCTAATATGACTATGTGTAATTTATTTTGTTTTCAAGATGAAGTTGATACTGATATTTAAAACAAATATTAATAACTAAAAAATATTTCAATGTGAACCATAAATAAAATATTTCTATGTTCAGCTTCAATAAAATCTCAATCTCTCTATAAAATAATCGAAAATAAAAATAAAAATTGTATTTCTTCTATAAAAAAAAATTCTTTAATTTTTATAATAAATATAAATAAATTATATATCTCTTTTTTATTTAATTTTTTAAAAGAAAATTGTGAGAGAAAATTCTCCAACTTTATATTCACTATGTTTTAATAATAAAATTCAAAACTTAAAATATATAAAAAAATAAATATATTAATAAAATTCAAAACTTAAAATATATAAAAAATTAAATATATTATAATTATTTTTTTTATTATTGTTAAATTAAATATATTACAATAATTTTTTTTATTATTGTTAATCTTTTTACATAAATTAAAATCAATCAATTATATTACTTTTTCCAACTATTTCTCTTTCTTTATTACTATTATTGAATACAAATATTATATATTTTTATTAAACTAATTCATTACACACATTATAACATTTCTCTCATATCATGATGACAATAACCAAATACATATCCTAAATTTGATAAAACAATTTTTAAGACATTTATTTAAAAATCACGGTGATAACAAATTAAATATACATTATTTTTCCTACTTGAAAATCAATCATGGATCTAAGAATTCAACCATTTAAATTTCACATGATAAGTAAAGTAACAAGTTTTAACATGTTTAAATTCCACGTACCAAGTGGAGTAATAAGCCAAGGGTGTTAGATATTCATCTTCCTCATATTTATTTACCTCTTCACCTTAAAAACTTACCATTCTACGTGGCTTAAACCTAGTATGACCTTTCATCATACTTAAGGGAAGCCATTGACATGGACATCCATAAAGTTGGAATATATATTATTGTTAAGATATTTTAATTTAAATTTTATATAAAAAATATTTTATATAGTACTATTTGATATAAAATAGGTCATATAGAATTATTTGTATTTGTGTATCTCTTTATATGATATATATCCTTTTTGTTCATGGAAAATAAAATAAAAGTTTAGAAAAAAAAAAGATGGTTAAAGAAAAGATATAAGAGTGGAAGAAGATTGGGAGGAAGTGAAAAAAATAGATGAGGGATAATTGAGATTGAGATGTTTGGACTCATTATAAATAAATATTTAAAGAAAATATAAAAAATTAATTTAAAGAGTTAAGATTAAAAATTAAAAGGAAAGATAATTGAGATTAGTGTTAAATTTAAAGGATTATTTTTAATTTTAAGTTAAAGGATATATATTTTCATACATTTATGATGAAAAAATTGAAAAAAATATTTATATTTCATA